>MNCI01021446.1:47852-80339 GCA_015680685.1 Gnetum montanum
TTACAAATCTTCTTTGCAAATGCTCTTCTCAAGATCCCAAAGTGTCTTCAAGTGAGAGCCTAAGTGCTAACTAGTAGCCTTCCAAAGTGTGATGTATGAGACCTCCCAAAAGTCTCTTCTCCAAAATTTTTCCCCCACACAAAAAAAAATATCCCCTTTCAAAGTCCTCATGAAGCCTTTTTATAAGGTTTACAAGGTAGGTAGGGAAGTTACATATTCAAAAATATCTCACCTAACTTCTCCCCCAAGTAACTTGGCCAACCAATTAGGAGATTACTTGCCCAATAAGTTAGGAGGTTACTTGCCCATTTAATTAGGAGGGAGTTATATAGTTAGGAAGTTATTCATAAAGTTAGGAGGAATTAATATTTGTAAATATTATGAATATTGCCTTTGTAAGTAATTTATTAAAATAAATCTAAAATCCCTAATCTAATTTAATTTAATTAAAATTTTAAATACTAAGTGTCATTAAGCTCTAAGATTTTTTCATATATAAAAAATATAATATAATATCCACCTTATTGGTCGTAGCGGTAGTTAATTTATCCTTTCTGCATCTTCGATAATTGAAATTAAAATTCGGGATGGCCCGAAATATGAGCCCGAAGGTGAAGGCACCAATCCTGCAACTTCTAGCAACTAATTCAAATTATCTTCTTTGGCCAAAAATCGTTACCAGCAATTGCCATCACAGGAGAAGACTTAGCCGCCGCGTTAGGAAACTTTGCCGTGTGTTCCGTAAGGATTTGCAACTATTGTAACCTTTGCCTCTCAAAAATGCCCTGTAGGTTTTGATGATTATATGATTTAATCATCGCTTCGTAGATTTTCGCTGCCTTCCATCTTTGATAACTGGTAAACTCTCTGGCTTTCAAAGTCTTCTTCCAACATTTGGTGCAGATTCTTCAAGCAACGTCCACCAGGGTTTTTAAGGCATTTGTCATTGTTGCGGATGAAAACCCAGATTTGTTCATCACGCAAAATAGGCGTCCATTCTTCTGAAATCCACAAGTGTCTCTACTGAAATTGATGATATGCCCACTACATTCTACCCTAAACTGGCGTCAATTCTTTCTGCACAGCCTGCATGCGATTGCTACCCGAAACCCCCTTTAACTTGGCTCAGTGGTGAAAGAAGGGCCTCCCACGCGCTCCACGAACTCAGGTTCACTATTTTTGGCATCTGGCGAGTCGGCAATGTAAATCTGGCTGATGCGTGGGCGCAATCCTAAACAGCAAGCCAATGGATTTGCCCAAAAACCACGGCATTCAGTTCTGTTTTTCTGATTTTCGATTTTTTCTCTAGTACTGTTAACAATGGGCCTTTGGACTTACGGGAATTTGGGTTCATCTGCAATACAGAAGCCTTTACATCCTTTGATAATTTAAATTTACGGAATTCAAAACCTGTTGGTAGTCCGTTAGGTCCTTCACTTGCTTCCAACTCTTAATCGATTCTTGATAATCCATTACCCACGGTGTTGTCTATTTTGCCAATATTAATAGGGAGTATGCTTTCTTGTGGTAAATAATCACCTCCTTTTTTTGTTATTCCAATTTTCACTTAAGAAAATAACTTGGCATTTTAATTTTACTTTCCAAGAAGGCTTCAACATCAAGATTATTTACCATTGGCTTGCTTCTCCACGAATACCCATCAACTCACAATACTAGACTGCAAATTTACAACTAGGGATTGTGCTAATTTTGAACAAAATATTCCAACTATTCCATGTAATGGCCAAATGTGCCAACAGAAGTGCTTGGGGATCGTAGGCTTGTTAGGCAGTGTGGATGAAGGGTTTTTGATGAGCTCGCAATATCAGTCATACCTTTTGTGAGCATCCTAAAACATTTGCTTATATTAGATGCATCCAACATTAAGTAGTTGGTCCAAGAGCTCTGACCACTTGATAGGCAATGGTGTATACTTTTAACAATTCTTGTACTTGAAGTTAGGCCTTGTAGCAGCTGGTGTTGTAGTTGTCGATGGTACAAGCTAGTTGGTCACCGTAGTGCTAAAGATGGTCATCTTGTTGTTAGCTAGGGCCTTGGGTGGCTTGGTCATTGGTTTGGCATTGGCTAACTTAGCTTCATTGACCACCATTGCAATGGTTGTAGTTTCTTTCTTGCCTTTGTCCTTTTCTTTCTTCTTCTTCATGTGTAGGTTCTTGTAGGTCATGTAGGCTAGATCCTTATTGGCCTCCACTAGATCTTGAATGCTCTTAGTCTAAGAAAATGTTTGGCTTAGGGACTACAGGGCAAGGTAATATAGTTTCAACTTGATAAATTCATTCCCCACACCTTTGAAGATGGCTAGTAAGTGAACCTCCATGATAGGCTCATGGATCTCGTTAAGGGAAGCACTCCACCACTAAATGAATTTCTGCATAGGCTCTAGGTGGGCCTACTTCACTTGCATCAGTTGGTCTAAGATTTCTTCAAGCTTCAAGTTGTACTTGAAGTGTGTAACAAATTATGTGAGAAATTCCTCCAATGAAGAGATGGAGGCCCTGGGAAGCGCATGGTATCAGTCTAGTGCCTTGCTAGTTAGGGACATCACGAAAATACAAATGATGGCATTTGGCCATGCCTATAGCAAGAGGCACTCCAACTGAAAGGTAACTAGATGAGTGTTAAGGTCCCATTCACTATTATATTTGGTGAACTATGGGAGTGGGACCCCTATAGGTAGTGCTAGTGGTGAGACTATAGGACTAATTGGATCATCCTAGTAGAAGTCCATCACCTATACTATTTTAGAGGAGGCAGCCTTAAGCCAATTGACCTCTTCAGTGAGGCTTTGGATTACCTAGAATACTTGATCTAAGACAAGTGTGGTTGTAGCGAGCTACATGGGTTGTGTTACCCATTGGGGTTGTTGGGTGGCCCACGACCTACCTTCAAGTTATGTGACCATGTGTGATGTCTATTGTGTGGGTTGTGTCGTGGACACAACACTTGGGCCCCATTACTAGTTGGTAGTTTGGACCATTGAAAAAGGTGTTGATGCAACAAGTGGGATGAATGATGTCTAAGTCACGTAAGGTGGTGGAAAAACATGCACAATGTGCATGTAAGGTTGCATGGATGCAACAGTTGCTGCTGCAAAAGGCTAGGCAACCTAAATTGTTTGAACTACTTGAATGGACTGAACAGGATGGGAAGAGATGCCAAAAGGCACTCTAAAGAAAAGGCTAAAGGACAGAACAACATCTTAATGTGTTTGTTGCATTTGGTGGGTTTCCACCACATGTGTTGACCTGGGCAGTGACATGAAACTACAGGACGATGAAGGAGAAATAGCAAAGGTTGCTTGTTGGAATGAGACATGGAATGGGTTATCATGCTCAAACTAAGCTTTAAACTCATCTCATTCCTCATGGACTAGCTCCTCATAGTCTATCCCTACCTCACGACCCATGTTGTGGATGAGGTTCTCCAACATCCACTAACAGTCTTTTGTGAGAAAGATATAGTCAAAGTTGGAAGTAAACCATTCCCTCCCATTTGATTTTCATTTCTTGGTAGTCTAAAAGCAAACCCATATAGAGATTTGCACAAATAAAGTTATATTGGTCATCGTTGAGTACCATGACCTCAAGAGGTAGGTTGTGTAGCTTGAGAGATTACCTCTACACTAGGAAAACACCCCCAAGAAAGTCAACTAGAAACTCCTATTGTACTATCCAAAACACAACCGCACTCGAAGTGGAGCTCAAGTGTTACTCAGGGTTCATGATGCAAAGAGAAATGCCAAATGTTGCTTATGCAAGAAAGGAGTAAAAATGGCTAAGTGTTAGAATGTAAAAAAATGGCTAAGTGTAGAAAGTGCAAGAAACTAACTTTGAAATGCAACAAAAATGACTAAGTGTAAACACATTGAAAATGGCTAACTTTGGCACTACGTTTAGAGCCAAATATGCTTGCTATGCTGGAGCTAGCTATGCTCTACTGAAGACCCAAAATTTTGAGTAAGTGTAAACACTAGTGTTGTTGAGTAGGGTTCCAAGGGAACCAACAATGGGGATCAATCTGCACAGAGTATAGAGAGCATGCAAGGCAACAACCAAGGGATGGTTAAAGAAGGAAATGACGAAGGCCCTCCTTCTAGTGCTAGAAAATTGTAGCGATCAAAAATGTTGGAGGCTGAAATGCAACTTTGAGAGGTTAATGGTCACACAGCCTTAACCCTGCTCCCACACAAGGGCCTATTGGAAAATAGAAGTAGGGTGTCCAAGATGGATTTGTCGATCAAACTGGGACTTATAGGTGTTACGACGAAACATGTTTTAAGGTGTTTATGTGGTATCCGTGGTGTCTACAGTGCTCACAGAGGTGAGCATAGTCAAAGTTTTAAGCATGAAAATGGAGGTGCAAATGTGCAAAGAGACATGTAAATAGTGAAAGTGCAAGTAAAATGCTGAAAAAGTGTGAAAAATATGAAACATGCACATAATGCAAGCTAAAGGAAAGATAGCACCACCCCAAATGGGGGGAATGTAGTCAACTATAAAGAAAAGATGATGAGGTACACAGTGTACAAACAAGCATAGTAAGTAGCATAGTTATAGTCTTAAGGTATTTGGCTATGAATATTGATATCCATTATGAAGTTTGAGCTTATTGGATTAGCTGTAGCAGTGTCCTATAGGCTATGGAGGTGTGCAGAGCACTAGATGACATGCAACGGTGTCCAATGGTATGCTAAAGTTTGTCAAGGTGCTAAAGGGTGTTTGGGTGTAAAAGTGCTAATGCCAAAATGCCAATGGTGTTTGAAAAGTGCCAACCTTACTTTTGATTTGAGAACCCCTAAAATATGGAGCACTAGGGTATTTATAGGCCTAGGGTTAGTGTGAATCACGAATCAAGCACCATGTGGTAGAGGGGTAGTTGGGGACTACACTGACCCTAGCTATGCTCCTAGTGGAGCAAAATGGTGTTCTGCTGGTGTGCTCCAATGGACCCTATGAGATTTCCAAACTATGACTACATTGCTAAGACTACATGTGTGAATGCTGAATAGACTATGATGTACCTAAAAACAATGCAAAATAGTACAGTTTTGGAGACTACACTCTAGGACTACATTGCCACTTTTCTAAGTGGTTTCAAGTGTAGGTACATTGATGAGATGTGATTTGCATGAGCTGTGATATCGCGTACGCGATATCGCAGTCGTCGCGATATTGCATCATCCCCTGCGATATCGCATACACGATATCGTGGTCCGCCGCCATATCTATAAATAAGAGGTGGCACTCCCCTTGTTTTCCATCTTGCTCTAGAAGTAGGTAAACTCTAGTAGTTTGATCACTCCAGAGATAGATTATTTTCCATGTGCCCGTAGTAGGAGTCCTAAAGTGAACGGATCTTTATTCGAGCAACATTATACCTGAACACAAGTTGTGTACGGCAATAAAGATGAGCTTTTTGGATAAACCTTGTAGTGCATGGAATATGATTTTATTTATTATTCTCTCTCACCCTTAAAATCCTAGATTGTGGAATGACTACGACTTGATTACGAGCATCCACAGATGTGTACGGATAGTCAAGGAATCGGCTGCTCATCGCATGCAGTATGAGTACAACTTGATTATGAGCATCTAGTGTGACTACTTGGTAACCTAGTGGCATATTCAGGATTTGCATTTGGTAATCCCAGTGGTAGTCCTAGATGTGTATGGTTAGTCAAGGAATTGGCTGGTCATCGCACTTAGACTAGATAGATTCTCTCAACCCTTTCCTCCTAGTTAGGTGCCTCAGTATGATCACTTCGAGCACATGCATTACGTGTGGTGATCCCAGTAACGATTAGCATTTGGTAGCCATGGTTGCATCGGTTCAGGGTGTGTACGGTAAGTGGGAATGGATGCTGATGTTAGGTAGTTTAGACTTAGTCATTAGTTAGAGTTAGTTAGTTTCTCAACCCTTCACCTCAATAGCATAGGAGAAAAAGATAAAAACTATAAAAATCATATACCTCAGACTTACTTAACCATACACCGTGACAACTACAAGTAAGTCTAGGAAGACAACGAATGATTAACCCCAAGTGTTCCATGGGACGTGTAGGTACTTAGTCTGCAGATTTCGACTAGATCACGTGTGCTACGCTCGTTTCGTATGGTTGAGTGTAGGGATACCTCGCCACTCATCATTGGCATCGTTGCCGAGGACTAAGTGTTTGTGCGCTGAATAGAACATAAAGGATATCACTCACATTGTTGAGAGCCTAAATGAACCTTCGGGTTAATTAAAGAAAAATTTATATAACGGTAAATTAGCACACCTATAAGACATCATGTCTTCTTCTTCTTCTCACAAGAGCAACTCACCACCTAAGGATCATACACGAGACAGTCGACAACATAAAACACATAGTCGAAATTAGCCAAGTCCTCATTAATATAGGGTGACATATACTCATCCTGATGAGTATATACCTAATTGTACTTTTATCCTCCATCAAGACGAATTGTTGCACTAGAGAGATTTGTTTGGTAACATAGTGTTACCTCTAGATCGATCTGTCCTGAACATGCTTCTCCGTGCCTTACCATAGAATGGCATGACTCAGATCTATGCTGAATACATTATGGAAGACTTTGACACAAGGGATTATCATCCCATAGATGCACAATCTATGAGGGACTTATGGCAGGAGAGCCAACATACAGTGATGAAGGGCAAAGGCCCGCACGTCCTTAGTGAAATAGGAGATGATGGACCCATTATCACGGGTTCTCTAACAAATGATGTTCCCCCTCCTAATGATGGTGAGGAAGCTAGGTATCAGAACCTATGATCAACGATACATAACACTGGTTCTGATGCCCATGAACACCAGCTATTCATAGAGGGAACAACAACTCATGCTAAGGATGGGCACTTAGATCGTCACCACGATCGGGGCCATAGAAGCTGAAGAGAAAGTAGGAAACATCATCATGGCAATGGTTCTCCTTATTATTCTCGTTCATCCCATCACTCACTCTCTCCTTACACATTTTGGCACAGCCATCATAAACACAATGGAGAGGATAAAGAAAAGAAAAATGAGAGACCTAGATGGGAAAGTTGAGAGAGAGGACAAGGGAAATGACGTAGGGAAAGTAGGGAACCACGAAGACATCACAAGCATCATGAAGGAGATGATCATGATGATCCCCTATTTGCAACCCGAAGTATGCTTGACATAATGGAGGCAATTAGGATTCCCACAAGGCATTTAAAAGATAGTCGAATCAGGCGTTTAGACATGAACAACATCCCACGATTTGAAGGGGGATACAACAAAAATCTGCAAAATCATTTACAGGCATTCCACAATGCTTGCACTTTGCAGAATATAGAGAATGAGTGGCAGAAACTTAAGTTGTTTCCTAGGACACTCACCAAGGAAGCAGAGAGCTGGTACCAGTCCTTAGAACTAGAAACCATCAGGAGGTGGAGTACATTGTTAGAACTATTCAATGGTAAGTATCAAACGTACTCCAGAGTGTCCAATTTGCGTAAGTAGATCCAAGGATGGAAGAAAGTAAATCACAAACCCTTGGATGCTGCCATGGACCGCTACTACATATTGTTACATTGTTGCTCGGGCCATGGATATGCACAGTGGGATCAACTCCACCACATTGTGGATGGGCTAAGACATGAAACTAGAAGAACCCTTAGGACTTATTCCCAAGGGAGACTCTCACAACTTAGAGCCCATGAAGTACATAGCTTGTTGGAACAAGTAGCAAAAGAAGAAGGTGAGCTACAAAAAAGGGCAAGTGTGGAAGAATAAAATCGTGATCCCTCCCTTCGAAAGAAGGGAGTGAAATTTTGTGATGAGCAGGATGAGTCACCACTCGAAGAGTTGGTGAACTAGAAAACCTTGCCAATTCATAAATTAACAATAGAAGTATCGGCTAAGATGGACCAATTGTGGGATTCTTTAGACTCTAGACTTGAAAGTGTCTTGAAAATTGTAGAGGAGGCTAAGGAGGAATGAAGTAGTGACAAAGGTAAGATAAAGAGGAGAGATTCAGGCCCTGCACATAACAAGGGTAAGGGGAAAATCATTATCTCCGATGAGGCTGTGGACTCTGGCATAGATGATAATGATGGATGTGAGATCTGCCAATATGACCATCCTAAGGAATTTTTTCCAATCATCTCACATCTACAGGATTCTGGGGTGTATGCACTTAATCCAAGACTTAATCAACGGAAAACACCCCAAAGGTTACCTTATCCACAAGGTAACCCAAGGCAATTCCACCAACCACTAACATATTATCCAAGTGGAACTCCACCACAGCCCATCGAACAACATCAGTAGTGGCAATACCCATAGTCATGGGGGATGCCACCACCAACACAATAGTACCCTTACTAGCAGCTTGATCCTTATGGTTATTATATGCAGTAGCTAGTTTCTCTAGGTGACTCTATGGGTCACACAACTCCCCAACATCACTACCAAGTTCGGGAGTATTTCAGGAGGACTCCTTCTCCTCTAGGAGGCATCCCACACTTATCCCATCCTCCAAGTCCATCTGCACCTCTTCCACATGTAGTTCCCACAACACCTCCTACTCCAACAATGCAAGGGGAACTCCCTCCTCAACCATAGCAACACCACACTGCGAGAGCTATAAATATTCAACTTGCTACTGGTTCTAACAATTGTAAAAAGAGAAGAACCTTCTTCAGAACCAAAAGCCCAGACAAACTCTCGCAATAACAATCGGTTGAGTCCATATACACTCCTCCACCATCCAACACTTCGGAGCACCCTTCGGTCCAACAAAACTTAATGCATACGGTTATGTTAACACATATCATAACCGAATGGATCAAGGTAGGCCACCTTCCTAGGAAACTAATTGATCCTAGGAGTTCCTTAATCTACCTTCAAGTCACCAGAAATGAACCACATATGGCTCTTCTTAACTTAGGTTCCAGAGTCAACTTAATTTCACAAGAGATGTATCATGCCTGGAACCTGCCACAACTTAAGAAGAGCAACATCCAACTAGAGCTAGTAGACCAGTCCATCACCATTCCCTTGGGATTCGTGGAGGACATCATTACCACTATGTGTGGTTGGTCTTACCTAGTGATTGAAGTGAACAACAATGAAGGGGACTTCCCAATTATAATGGGAAGGGCATGGCTTAGTACAGTAGACACATGCCTTAGGATCCGTGATCTTTCCTTGGAAATCTCTAAAATAAATATTTATGGAAAGATCGAGAAGAGGAAAGTTCCATGCATCACATACAGTGATTCATTGAGTGATGACATGGAGGAAATGCCTCTATGCAATAGATGTGCCTTTGAAACTTTGAAACAAAGATTCCTGTATGTAGTAACCACACAACAAGTAGTAGACACCCCATGGTTGACAGCTACTAGAAGGAGTAGACAAATATGTATTGAATGAACTGAGGAGAAGAACCATGCCAACAACGAAGGCATAGACACATTGAAATATGAGCGTCACCAACTTCCACCCCTCAATCTAAGAACATCAATTAGGAGAAGTTGGACACTTCTTCGAAATTCAAATAGGCGCTCATTATTTTGGATCTCTCCC
Organism: Gnetum montanum; assembly: GCA_015680685.1. NCBI lineage: Eukaryota > Viridiplantae > Streptophyta > Gnetopsida > Gnetales > Gnetaceae > Gnetum > Gnetum montanum. Next base: position 57,451 of record MNCI01021446.1, read on the forward strand.
TTACAACTCAGTCATGGGGGAGATGGCCACCTATGCTAATCATATGAGGCCTTTAGTTATTTTTCGATTTTTTTTTTACACATTTTTGTTTTACACATTTTTTTCTTACACATTTTTGTTTTACAAATTTCTTTAACTTTTCTTGTTTTTTTTTACAACATCATTATACTTTTTCATTTTGTGTGTGTGTGTGTGCATGTGTTCCACCCTGTAAGTTTGTCATCCAATAAGTGTTCAGAATGATGGTATGAACTATTTTTCATAGTGATTCCTAATGTTTGGATTTTACTTTTAAGTCATGATGTTGATACTAAGGTATGTTTCTTTTGATATGACAGGCAATGAGTTCACTTCATCCATTCATCCACCAAATTCTATGGTCTCTCTCAGCTTGGAAATGTACAGTCCCCTTCTAATAAGAACTTTAACAAATTGGTGACTGGGCATTTCTCAAACTAAGGAAGGACTCAAGGATTGAAAAGGGTGTGACTTCAAGGGAACTTAATGCATTTGTGTTGGCCATTCTCTTGGTTGCTTGGATGTTTTCTCCTTGAGTTTTCTCGCCATTCCAATGTTACCCCAATTACCAGAAGCTGAGACAATAAAAATAATCAAGTCTTTGCATGGTGTGGTTCTCACGCATAAAAACACAAAACACAAAGAAAAACAAAAAAAAGAGAGAGAAAAAAAGAGGAAAAAAAAGAGAAAAAAGATAAGTGAGAATTCAAAGCACACCCCTTAGATGAAATAAACTTGGGCTACAAGCACTGGTTATGGAACCAAAAGTGTTCCCTCTAACTAAGGTCCTTCTCACTTCCCATTCTCTCCTTTGCTTCGTCAAAATGGTGGTGACTCTTTGGAGATGCATTCTTGTTATTCAAGAGGATGTTTTGGCCGTATGCATTGATGCGAAGTCACCAAATGTGGTTGGTTTGAGGCCGGAGTTGGAATGAGATTTTCCTAGTCACATTAATCATGTACTACACAAGGGGTTGTACACCACCTTGTTCTTAAGATTCCATTCCATTCTCTTCTCTCCATCCTTCCCTCCATTATTCACCTCATTGCTGGTTGTATCATTAGTGTATATATTTTGGTTGATGCATTGTTTTATTTTTGGTAAATTCTTGCGGTTAAGAATTTAACTCTTGATCCAAATGACATTCCCAAAGCCTACGGACTCTTTGAATGTGGGTTTGTCAAGGCATTAAGGGCATGAGCCTGCTTTGGGGAGGACCCACTGACATTCCTATTTGGTGCACCAGTTAACTTCTTTTCCCTAACATTTTTGCAATTAATTTTATTTTGTTCATTACCATCTTGACATCTATTTCATCAATGCTATAGTTGTCCCTTTTTATCTATCTTTCTTACTCCTTTCCTTTCTCCATTCTAACGCTACCGGAGGTTCACGATTAGTCATGGGGGTACGGGGTCTGATTTTTTTGATTTTCTCCTAGCCTTGATTTTTTCAATTTTTTTCTAACCCCTACATCTTTGGTAGTCATCATTATTATATATCTAGATCCATATTAGCCATACCACAACCTAGCCAATGGACTTACACCGTAGCAAGGTATCAACTACATTGAAATTCATTTACCCTTGCTAATATAAGATTGTGTTGTGTGTGCAGATGGCAATCATGCAACAACGGATGGGATCTGGAAGCAAATACTTGGAATGGAGCAGTGCTGGAAGCGACTATGCAAGGAGCAAGACTGATGGTGCACTTACCGATGGACAACGAAAGGCATAATCTTGGCGTTGGCAGCAACAATACTTCTTCCTCTCTCTCTTTCTCAGCTGCCAACTAAGGCTTGATGTCAATGTAATAAGGTGTTCACCATTTTTGTCATGAACACCAGTTTTGTCAAGTCTTGTAATGATGATCTGTTCACATGTCATCCCATTAGTTCCATTCCCCTCAATAATTCCATACCTTCCCGATATTATTGTAAGGAACTCAAGGATGAGTTTTCATTCAGTCATGGGGGTATGATGAGACGCGATTCGCATAAGTCACGATATCACGTATGTGATATCGCAGCCATCGTGATATCGCATCCCATGCGATATCACATACACGATATCACGGTCCACCACCATATCTATAAATAAGAGGTAGCACTCCCCTTATTTTTCATCTTGCTCTAGAAGTAGGGAAACTTTGGTAGTTTGATCACTCCAAAGATAGATTTTTTTCCATGTGCCCGTAGTAGGAGTCCTAAAGTGAACGGATCTCTATTCGAGCAACATTGTACCTGAACACAAGTTGTGTATGGAAATAAAGATGAGCTTTTTGGATAAACCTTGCAGTGCATGGAATAGAATTTTATTTATTGTTCTCTCTCACCCTTAAACTCCTAGATTGTGGAATGAGTATGACTTGATTACGAGCATCCATAGATGTGTACGGATAATCAAGGAATTGGCTGCTCATCGCATGCGATATGAGTACGACTTGATTACAAGCATCTAGTGTGACTACTTGGTAACCAAGTGGCGTATTCAGGATCTACGCTTGGTAATCCTAGTGGTAGTCCCAGATGTGTACGGTTAGTCAAGGAATCGGCTGCTCATCGCACTTAGGCTAGATAGATTCTCTCAACCCTTTCCTCCTAGTTAGGTGCCTCAGTACAACCACTTCGAGCATGTGCGTTATGCGTGGTGATCCCAGTAACGATTAGCGTTTGGTAGCCGTGGTTGCATAGTTCAGGGTGTGTACGATAAGTNAGGAAGACAACGAATGATTAACCCCAAGTGTTCCATGGGACGTGTAGGTACTTAGTCTGCAGATTTCGACTAGATCACGTGTGCTACGCTCGTTTCGTATGGTTGAGTGTAGGGATACCTCGCCACTCATCATTGGCATCGTTGCCAAGGACTAAGTGTTTGGCCAAATTTGGTGGTCTTTTAGCTATTTGATGACTGCTGCATATAGACACCTTTGAATATCAATTTCTAGTGTACATTCCTTGCATGCAGAGATGGATGCTCATTTCATTGCCCAAAGTTTCTATAGATAATTACACCTTGTATCACTGTATGTGATGCATGGAACTCACTTCTTCTCAATCTTTCTGAATGCATTTTCTTTGGATATTTCTAGGGAAAGATCTCTGATGCCCATCCTTATATCAACGGTGCTTAGCCATGCCCTTCCCATGATGATTGGGAAGTCCCCTTTGTAGTTCTTCACTTTGATCACTAGGAAATTAGTAGGATAATACCACCCATAGATAGTGATCACAATATCTTATACTAATCCCAACAATGATGGATTGGTGTGCCAATTCTAATATGATATTGCTCTTCTTTAAAGGAGACAAGTTCCAGGTAGTATACATTTCACGATAAATTAGATTGACACTAAAACCTGAGTCAAGAAGAGCTTTACATGGTCTGTTCCTAGCAATCTGCAAATAGATTAGAGGACTCCTAGGATCTACTAACTTCCTAGAAAGGTTTCCAACAAGGGGACTTGTAGGAATTTTGATATAAAGGAAGATATAGAAATAGAGTTGTAAATTGCATGTGTATTTAAGGGCTTAGGTGGACTACATGGTTGGAAGAAAGATCTTTTCTTTAATTAAGTATCCAAACCACTTGGTTGATGAACCAGGTGTAGATTAATTATCCTGGTAGCATTGCATTATTGTAGTTGTGCTAGGAGTTTACCCTACATAGGTAGAGTAGGTGGTAGCTACGTAGTTGGAGAAGGAAGATGTGTGGGAATAGGAGAAAAATAAGAGTAAGAGGTGGTATCCCTTCTTACATGTGGAGAATGAGTTCAATAATAATTAGAAGAATGATCATGAGATTAAAAAGCAGAAATGTGACTAGAGGAGTCACGTGGAGACAAGGGTTGCTGAATGTACTACCCCTATGGATCAGGTTGTCTGTAAGGGTATTGTTACCTTGGTGGTGCCCACATCCATGACTGTGGTTGTTCCCACTATTGATATTGCTCATATGGTTGCGATGGAGTTCCACTTGGATAATACTATTGTGGCTAATGGAACTGCCTAGAATTATCTTGAGGATAAGGTAATCTTTTGGATGTTTGCTTTTGTGTTAGTCATGGATTGAAAGCATACATCCCAGACTCCTATAAGTGTGATACTATGGGGTAACATCTCTTAGGATGTTCATATTGGAAGATGTCACATCCACCATCATTATCTGATTCACTTTCCAAAAATTATTCTATTGCAAAAATCTTACCCTTACTTTTTTGATAGGCACATTCAACTTCCTTATGCCTCCTACGCTCACGATCACTACCTCGTTCTTTGGACTCTTCAGAAATTTTTAGGACAACTTGAAATCTACTATCCATGGAGTCTCATAACTGATCAACCTTGGTCATAATTTGAAATTGAAATTTTTGAAGTAGCAATGCTTTCCTATTCTTCACCTCATAAAGTGTTGATTCTTCCTCACTATCACAAAATTGAACCTCCCTCTTTCAGATGGAAGGATCATGGTTATATTCTTTTGCACTTTCTTGTTTTCTTAATTCATCTTCCTCTTTAGCCACTTGCTCAATCAACCTTTGGATCTAATGGATGCTTAATTTTGATAGTTGCCCTTGGGCATAGATGCCAATGGTTTTCCTTATTTCAAATTAAAGCCCATCTACAATGTGGTAAAGCTGATCTAGTTAAGAATAACCATGGTCAAGACATCTATGCATTAAGGAAGAGTATTGATCAATGGTAGCATCCAAGGGTTTGTGTGTTCCTTGTTTCCATCCTTGGATGTATCTTCTAAAGTTGGACACTTTAGAGTATGTTTGATATTTGGCATTGAACAATTCAAGCATTGTACTCCATCTTCTAATAGATTCTGGTTCTAAGGACTGGTACTAGTTTTCTGCCTCTCTAATGAGTGTCCATGGGAACAACTTAAGATTTTTCTACTCCTTCTTTATCTTTTGCAAGGCACATGCATCTTGAAAATATTGGAAATGGTTCTATAGATCTAAGTTATATTCCCCTTCAAACCTAGGATATTGTTCATAGCTAGCCTCTTGATTTGACTATCCTTCACATGCCTTGTTGGAATTTGTACTACCTTTGCAATGTTTAGCATACTTTGGATAGCAAGAAAAGGCTTATCAAGGCCTTGATTTTGGTTCCTATAATGCCTTCTACTGTCCTTTCATTCATGGTGTTACATCTTTCTTAAATGCTCACACTCTTGGTCTTCCCTTGCCTAATGATCCCTTCAATCATTTCGGTCTCGTCAATCACCTCCATCATGGTCATGCCCTCTATGATTACGAGAAAAGCTAGAAGAAGAAGAGGATGATGATGAAGGTGAAGAGGAAGGACGACTAGTACCATCACAATGCCTACTACCACCTCTTTAATGATCGTAACCATGATTACGACCTTGTTTCTTGTCTGCATCCCTACCTTGACTTGCCTCTTTGGATTCTTCTTTGTCATTGGATCCATTTTTACCAAAACCAAGATTGTGAATCATGGACTGCAAGTTCTGGTTTTGACCTCCTTCATTGAAGTCAAAGAGAGGAATTTCACTGAATGGAAAACCCCCCAAAGAAGGATTCTCCACCATCTTTTTGTTACAATAGGAGTGGGGAATCATTAAATCCTTTTCCTTCGTAGATTCATAACATTATTCTAATTGGTGATCCCTAAGACATGCCTCAGTGGGATGATAATCCCTGGCATCACTATCCTACATCACATACTCAGCATGAAGTCCTTGGAGACCCCATCATATAAGCATTTATTAGAGCATTGTAGGAATGGATCAATCGGGCGAGAACACATTATTATCCTCCATGTCACGCCACCATAGCTATTCATCCTAGTGTAGGATGAAGGTGAAATTTGGTACATACTCATCAAGATGAGCATATACCACTCAGTATTGTTAAGGCATTGGCAAGTGTACTTCATCAAAATTGGGTGGAGAATCACTCCTATGAGGAGAAGACATTTTATGTTAGAGAATAAAAATGCAGTGTGCTTCTTCAAATTGTTGTAATAATCTTAAAATGTGATATGACTCTAAGGTTCATTTCAATGATTTGAATCATTTTTACTAAGTCCTAGATAGTGCATGACATAGCCAAAAATGTCCTTGGAAATGGTGTCACTGATGAGTAGTGAGGTATCCCAACACCCAACCGTATGAATCACTAAGGCATTCACAAGCGATATGGTCGAATTCCATGGACCTATAATTCTCTAGTGCACAAATTCTCTAGCAAGTGAAAGGGGCATTGAGAACATTCTTTGTCTTCCTAAATACACTTGTGAAGCTCAAGGATATGGTTTAAGTGTAACTGAGGCACATGATTTTTATTATTTTTATGTTTTATAAATTTAATTACCTACAACAAGAATGAAAGATAGAGTAATTTAAGATCTAGTTTATCTACTACCTAACTAGCCTAACACAAGTACCTGTTCCCACTTTTCAAACACGTATGCAACATGTATAGCGCTGCTAGGCTACCAAACGTTAAGTATTTCTGGGTTACCAAGTGCTACATGTATGCTCAAGGTGGTCATGCTTGTGTTCATTGACAACTAAAAATTAATTGCTTAATTAAAGTGCATTGAAGTGAAGTGCATGAATATTAAATGTATCAAGGAAACATTTAATTTATTCTCAGTGCTACAAGGTTTGTTTTTATTCCCGTCACACTGTTGTGCTCAGGTACATTAGTGTCTGAACAAAGATCTGCACACACTTAGACTCCTACTGTAGGCACTCAAAAAAATATTCTAACTCTGGATAAAACAAACTGCAAGAGCTTCACTATGGTATGACAAAAAATATGAAAAAATTGTTGAAAATTATGAGCCTGAGCATTATATGTATAGGCCAACATCTAACCCACGATATCATATATTTGACATCGCATCCAGGGCTTCAAAATTGGGTATCCAATGTTAAGGATCCAATATTGGATATCTGATATTGAAGCCAGTCAAATGATGATTCATCAAGATGGAACAAGTGAGGTGATATCTTTCTCATGGAGAAATCAGGCAAGATGAAGCAATGAATTAGAGTATGTTAGAAATTCTTGAGATAGCTAAACTAGAGCCCATCAAACTCAAAATATTAATAGAATATATAGAATATGTGTTCTTGAAAAATAATACCTTAATAAGCATAAATGCTTAGCTCACACAAAAGTAAATGAAAAAGTTACTAGAGGTCATGAAAAAATGACCAACAATTTTTACTTAATCATATGAAAATAATAAAAAAATAATCCTTGTATATGTCAACATAGAATCTACATTAGTTCAACCATTAAACCTAAATAATAATTGAAATAAAAATCAAAATAAATAATTGAAATAATAATAATCAAAATAAAAATTGAAAAGCTCTTAAAAGTTAGATTCATGTACCATGTAGTAGATAGTGAATGGGTGAGTCCACTTGTTATTGTGTCAAAGAAAAGAGGCTAATGGAGAATCTATTTTGACCTTAGGCTATAGAATATAATAACCTTAAAATATATTTTTTTGTTATTATTTTTTAATGAAGTGTTAGATACCACTACAGACCATAACTATTGTTGCTTTTTGGATGACTATAGCGGCTATAATCAAAATTAGATAATCTTGAAAGATCAAGCCAAGATCATATTCAAAATTTCTTTGGAAAATTTTTCTTACAAAAAATGTTCTTTGACCTATGTAATGCTCCTATAATGTTCCAAAAATTAGTCCTTAGTATCTTCCACCAACAAATTAATAATGATATAAAATTTTCATGGATGACCTTTCCACTTACAACTATAATTTTGAGTAAGTACTAAATCGTTTAGAGCAAGTGTTGAAATGGTGTATGGAAATCAATCTTAAGCTTAGTTAGCAAAGAACCCACTTGATAATTTAGGAGGACATTGTTTTTGGATACCGAGTATCAAAAAAAGAGATAGAGGTGGATCTTGAGAAGATAAGATGGATCCAAGGAATAACATAGAAATCAAAGGTTATGAAAGATGTTAGATCTTTTTTTTTTTTGAACACATTGGATACCATAAGAGATTCATTAAAATTTTTTCAAAAAGTGTAAAAATACTAGTAAAATTAATGAAAAAACATGCAATTTGCATGAACTAAGGAATGTGATCAAACATTGAAACTTTTAAAACAAAAGCTTGTAAAAATTCCAATTCTAAAAGCTTCTAATTATTTCAAGACATTTTATATTATAACAGATGCATCCAAATTTACCTTGGGAGCCATATTCATGTAGATGGATGATGCAAAACATCCATACTACATAAATTATATGAGAAAGATTATCACTGGTACATAGTTAAACTATACCAAAATGAACTCATGGTCATGGTGTATATCATAAAATAAGTCAAGCACTATAAGCTTGGATATCCAATTTTCTCATACATTAATCATAGTGCAATCTAGTTTCTTATGAATAAATTAGTAGTTAGCCCTCATACCATACGATGATTAGTAATTTTGTATAAGTTTACATAATCATGATTGATAGAAAGGAAACCGAGAATGTTATAGTTGATTACTTGTCTTAATGGCGATGGAAAAACAAAGCTAATGTAGAACTACTCTCTAATTAATTTCTTAATGAGTTGTTATTTTCCAAAGTGGAAATGGTTTCATTCAACATAGTTAGGCCTTGATACATTGATTATCTCATTACTTGCTCATGTAGGAATTCACTATTGAATGGGAAAAACATAGGAAACAACAACTCCTACATCAAGTCAAATACTACATGGAGATAGAAAGTAATCACTATAAAATTTGTGTAGATGGCTTGGTTCAATGATGTGCACTATAAGAAGACCAACTAAGGGTTCTCTATGATGCTCACAAGGGATCTTGTAGAGGTCACTATGCTAGGAGACAAATGATCATTAAAATACTCATTGTAGGGTACTTTTACCCAATAATTTTTAGGGATGTCCATTAATTTATCCATTCCTATGAAGGGTGCCAATGTAATGGTGGAATGACCAAAAGGCTTGAAGGTCCTTAATAATAGATAAAACCATTAAAACCATTCAACTTATGGGGAATTGATTTCATAGGTTCCATCACATCCATGTCAAATGGGAAGTCCTACGTTATAGTCATTATAGACTATTATATGAAATGGGAAAAGGTTGTAGTAGTGATTGATTATACTACAAAAATAGCTACACGATTACTTTAGCAATAGGTGGTAATAGGTTTGGTGTGCCAAGGGCACTTATTTTTGATAATGATAACCATTTTATGAATGCTATCTTTAAGAAATTAATGTGACACTTAGGGGTGGAACACAAACTTACTACACCCTATTGTCCCCAAGCGAATGACTACGCTAAAGCAACTAATAGGGAGATTACATGAATTCTTAATAGAATAATTAGTAGCTATAGAAAAAATAGTAGATATAGGAAAGACCAAAGCATGAAAGTCAACAATGCCTTATGGGCCTACAGCTTGACTTAGAAACTTCTTATAGGCTACTCCCTATACGAATTAGTATATAGTAAGTTACCAAAAATTCTAATTAAAATAGAGCTACATATGCTAAATACTACTTATGAGCTTAACCTTAATGTTAGTCTAGCATAGAAAGAATGTCTTTTGAACCTTAATGTACTAAATGAAAACCATAGGATATCATTCATGATAAATGAGGTCCATAAATCATACATCACATAACATCATGATGCTAGGATTTGACAAGTAGAATTTTAACTAGGAGATAAGATCTTTTGTTAGAATCCCACACATGTCTAAATGTACTAAATTCCAAAGACTATGGAAATAATTTTACATTATACATTCTACATTCAAATCTAGTGCTACGCAAATATACCATCCAGACTACTCATAAAAACTTAATTTGATCAACACACAATAAGTTAAACCATTTAAGGATTCTTGGGAAGCCATACATCCCAAAAAACCTCTACCACTTCTAAAGGATGTTTCATTCTTGATATCTTTAGCTTCCATCTCAATCATAGGGAAGATCTGCACTTCAACTGACATCTTGTAAGGATAAATTTTTCATCTTTTTGTCTTACAGTGTTCTTCTATATTTTCGATTTCTTATACATTTTTCAATTCTTAATATTTTCTCTTATTTCTATTTTTTATTTTATGTTCTATTAATAAAAGCTTACCACTTATTTATAAAGGCCAAATTTGTAGCTTGCAATAAGTCCCATGCTATTAAAGTTTCAAACAAATAATTGTATAGAAGTAATTAGATCAAATCATTCATCCTTGCACTTTCTATAAATAAGAGGTTCTTATCATAGAAGTAATAAGGCTCTTATTACATGAAACTAAAATTAACCCATGATCATTATGCTTTAAAGAAAAGTTGAAGAACTAAACAAAATTAGAAAAGGATGTGACATCAAGGGGATTTGTTTACTCTTTGAAATTCCTCTATAGGTCTCACTAATTTATGTAATATTTTATCACTCATGTTTTAATTATGTGGGTAAGTATCTTCTCTATTAAAAGTTGTTTCCTTACTACAACATTGGAAAGATAAGTGATTTGTGTCTAAAGGTAGTTCTATGATAAGGATAATAAAATAATCAATTAATCAACATATGTTGAAATATTCTTGGGGTACCATTTGAAATACATGCAACCCATACCTAAAGGTAGACTACTTCGAAGAATCTTATAGTCTCTTGGACTAGTTTCATCATGTGACTAGAAATACATGTAACCCATGCTTTAAGATGCTCTATTGATGGGATTAGCATTGGCTATTAGGCTAGAAATACATGTTATCCATGCTCAAAGGTACCGTTATAACCAATGGCCAAAACCCATAACTTAAATTCCTATAATTAATTAATTATAATATCAATCCAATGCATGTTCTTTAATTTTTCCTTTAAGAAGTGATAGTAATTTTATGTGATTATGATTGGTCTCATGGTGGTGGGCCTAAGATGATGCAATGTGATCTCACTAGAAATGGTATGAGTTTAATTTAGAACCTAGATAAATAGGTATGATGGTCATTCTAATCATAATCAACACAAGAAGTTGTTATAGAAGTGGTAAGGTACCTCACATTTTGATCTTTGAAATCTTTTTTCATTTCATTCCACCTCATAGCTATATTCAATTATGAGACTAATGGTTTTGTTTAGTATTTTGTAGGATTATAACAACAACAATTATGTGGTTTTTTGAACATATACTTAATTAAAATTCAATCTCCTAAGTGCTCACAGACATATTGTGAGATGGTTATACAAGAGTATTTCAAGTAGGAGCCTACTTTGGGAAGGATCCACTTGTATAAATTTTAAATATCTTACTTGTGAACTAACTCCACAAGCCAAAAACATTAAAGTACTATTCATTTCATTATTATGCATCATCACTTATTTATCTTCTCTTCATTTTATGAAATAATACTTTGGAAACCTCAATTCTTCATGTTTGCAACTTCAAAACCCTATTAATTCATTGTTTGACCTTATCCAAAATATCTTATATGTCTTAAAAGCTTCTAAACCCTTTTATCAACTCTAGTTTAATCTAAAAATCTCAAGAAATTTCCTTCAAATTGCATCCATTTTAATGAAAATTTTTAGTTTAAGTTCTGTTGATGCAATTGCATCTCCATTTATTAATTTAGCTCTCTTGACGCATTGATGTGGTACAAAAATAACATATACACTAGCCAACCTTTAGTAAAATTTTCATCATTTTCACTTCATGCAAAATTATTTTTTGTCATTCTTAAGAGAAAAATCCTTTTACTATCCATATCTTAAGCATTTGACCTTCGATTTCACTTGTTCAAAACTCTATGAGCTTTTGGAATTGAGATTTACATCATGGGTGTAGTAGATATATGATTTGAAAGCTTTGTAAAATTCCAAATTATGAACATATAATATAGTTAGAACTAATAAATAATTAAAATAATATAAATTAAGATATAATAGATATCTTCGAATCTCTAGGATGTTATACTGCAATAACATAAGTGCATTAGTATTAAAATTTTTCAAATGTAAGTCAATCATAAGGATGATGAAAGACTAAACACTTATGAATAATATTTGAAAAATAAAAATCAATTATTAATGTAATTGTAAATGGAATCCAAGAGAATCCTAAAGGTAGGTGATTCATCTTAAAGAAAGCAAAAGATGATCCAAAGGTCATAGTAAATGTGGATGTGAACAACCAGAACTTGAGCTTAAAGTTATCCATGCAATTGAGCTGATAAGAGAAGAGTCCAAAGTAGAATATTTTTAGTAGATTTCCACTATGAAGATGAGGCAGTCAATACAAGATGAAGTGCCTAACCTAGACCAAGCCTTAAATTCATATTGATAGAGTTTTACTTGAAGAAAATTAGAATGAAGGAGATCCAAAGTTCTATGCTTCAAGAACCAAGCTTTAAATCTTTTATAAAGTTCATATCCTAGGAGGTTTGATTACAAGAATCTTTGCTATAGACCACCATCTCCACAAATGGGGAGTGGTACCTAGAAAATATATCTCTTCCAGAATAGTCACTAGAGAGATGCTACAATTAAAGTCAAGGATATAATCATATCCTACTTAGGAGAAGTCATTGTTACCACCTTGAGACTTCTAAACATGAACACACATGTTGCAAAAGTGTCCATCAAGTCCTATCAAGGAGGAAAGAAGGATTGAATGTAATGATGCTACAAGGTGAATANATCTAATGGTGGAGGTGGAACCTCCCCTTGAAATCTCAATGATGGTTTCTCTTTCATCATCTATTTCCATAATGCTATTGTGAATTTTCAAAGGGCACCATTGGTGTAGCATGCACTCCCTTTCATTTTATAGAATTTTTTGCTTAGGCATGGAAAAGGATCTTTCTATATTTTTGATTTTCCTTAAAGTTCTTATCTATCTTTAAGAATATAAGTTATGATAGGTTGATTCAAAATCAAATACTAAGTACTATACACACTCTNGGAAAGAAGGATTAAATGTAATGATGCTACAAGGTGAATAAAAAGAAATATAGTGGGTTGATCTAAGCTAAAATGATTCATTTCAAGATCCCGTTATACCACCTGAACTTAAAGATATAGTTAAGAAAAGCTACATCCTTCTTAGTAAGAGTGTGTATAGTACTTAGTATTTGATTTTGAATCAACCTATCATAACTTATATTCTTAAAGATAGATAAGAACTTTAAGGAAAATCAAAAATATAGAAAGATCCTTTTCCATGCCTAAGCAAAAAATTCTATAAAATGAAAGGGAGTGCATGCTACACCAATGGTGCCCTTTGAAAATTCACAATAGCATTATGGAAATAGATGATGAAAGAGAAACCATCATTGAGATTTCAAGGGGAGGTTCCACCTCCACCATTAGATACATGGGGAACTACTAAAATCTTAAGTAATAGAGCAAGAACCAAATAATAAGAATCATTCTATGAAGCACCTATAGGGAGATTAAAGGATTACTTTCACATGATAACCCTCTTAATGAAGTCACACAGAATCTTAGATAACAGTAGGATAACTTCTCCAATCTATTCATAGCACAATGAAGCTAAGCCATTGTGCACATGAACCCTACATATGGAGAGGTAATAGCATTCCTACTTGATGAGAAAATGCTACAAATTTTGAGCAATGCTATAATATTTTATATGATACTAAAATAATTGGAAGAAGCCATAGTGGTTGTGATGCTAAGAAAAGGGCAAGAAATAACAGTAGAGGTGATGGCAAATAAAATCAAAGAAGCTTTGAGGATTCCTGCAACACCAATTCCATTCTTATTTATTATGATTAATGAGTAGCGAGGTACCCCTATGCCCAACCATACAAATCACACGCGTTGATGCATGTTCTAGTCAAATTCTGTAGGCCTTAAGTCCTCAATTACACTGGTTCTATGATGTGTAATCTAATCATGACAATCATTGTGTTCTCAACTATATTTGTGGAGCTTAATTGTATGGTTAAGTATAATGGAGGCAGATGATTATTATTATTTTATATTTTATTTATCTATTATTAAGAATAAGTTGAAACATAACTTATGATCAATTTAAATTAAGCTAATTGTTGATCAATAAAAAACTATCCTAACATAAGTATCTCATCCCATCTTCCATGCACATCTTGAACACATATAACATTGCTAGGTTACCAAACATTAACTGTTGTTGGGTTACCAAGAGTTATATGCATGCTTGAGGCAATCATACTTATGTGCTTAATTAATTAACTACTATTGAATCTAATTAGCTTTCTTTAGCTTAATTACTTTAAAGCATTAAAGGAAATTGCATGAAACATTAATTTCATAAATAAACTATTTAAGCTAGCCAAGGTGTTGCAAGGTTTGATCAGAGAGTTCATCTTTATTTTTGCACACACTACAATGCTCAGGTATAATAGTGCTCAAACAAAGATCCATACACTCAATGACTCTTGCTGTGAGAACTTTGGAAAATATTCTAACTCTGGAAAAAAAAAACTTTAAGTGACTCACTATGCTATGAGAAAAACTCTCTAAACATCGTATGCCCAAGTGCTATATTTATAGGTTGGCATATACCCCATGATATTAGACACTTAACATCACATCTTGGAGTTTGATATCGAGTATCCAATATTGGAGCACATCTAAACACGATTCATTATACCTCCACAACTGAATGAAAACTTGTCCTCAAGTGAACAAGAGGAGGAACAAGCTCCTTATAAAATATTGGGCAAGTATGGGATTATCGATTAACATACAAACTGAGTTAGATGGAACAAATAGACTTTAAGTTCCTAAGTGTATGGATATACAATCATTTATAAAATTGGGTGTTCATGATAATAGAATTGAATACCTTGGACAAAACTAACATCTAACTCCTCTGGTAGCTAAAGAGTGAAGGAGAAGATCCAATGATTATGAATGATCCTCTTCACATGGTGCTGCTACTTCATCCTTAGTGAAGATAATTCCACTTCCAATCCATGCTTTCCACTACAATCATAACAAAATCATGGATTAGTATGCAATGTGTAACATATAACTTTTAAGTACCTTGTCTTGTCAATGGTTACACTTGACTAGGTTGTGATTTTGGTGAATTAAGTTTGTTAATAGTGTTAGCAAAAAAACTAAAGAATAGGGTGACATGGATAAGCAGCTCATTAAATTTGAAAAATTTTAAACAAAATGAAATACTTGAAGAGGGTTAAGAATTCACAACAATAGAAGGAGGATTTTATCAAAAAGCATTATGATGATGTGCACAATTGGATGTCATTGATGAGGTACACAAAAGAATTCAATTGTAAGAATTTCTAAGGATAAAGAACTTAACTAGTCCAACCAAAATGTATGAGAGTGGATCCTCCCTGAAGCAGGCACAAGCCTTTTATTGCCCTTGCATAGCTTCAAACCGAAGAGTCCATGGGCTCCATGGATGATTAATGGTTATGGAAAGTTAAGTACAAAAACCTGGAAGAAACTACCTAAGAATTTTGACACATCAAACCAAGACATCGAACAAGAACATGAAATTGATAGTGAGGTGAAACATGGAAAGCATAGATGGATGAGAGAGAGTGTGGAATGGAGTTCCCGATTAAGGTCACATGAAGTCCTTTGTGAATTATGTGGTTAAATGACATGATAAAATCCCTTCTTAGTCTAGACCAAAACCAACCACGTTCAATGACTTCACATTGCCATTCTAAGACCAGTCCATCCCCCTAAGACACAAGAGTGCTCCTACAAAATAATCACTATTCCTTATTAAAAAAAGAAAAAAGAAGTAGGAAGTGAGGAAGGGCCTTAGTTAGAGAGGACTTTCAAGCATGGGTAACATATCTTTCTATTCCCATAGCCAGTGCTTGTAGCCCATTTATTTTGTCTAAGGGGTGTGCTTTGAATTTCCATCATTTTTTTTTGAAATGGGAACCACACCATGCAAAGACTTATTCAACTTCCTATTATTGGTTGACATGGAATGATAAGAAATCTATGAAAACACACATGCACCCAAGTAAGAAGAAAGGCACAAAGAGTACCAATTCCCCTTAAAGTCACATCTTGTTCAAACCTTTGAATCCTTTCCAATTCTGAAAACTACCAAAGTCACAAGTTCATTAAAGTTTTATTAATCAAAAAGGGACTACACATTTCCAAATTAAGGAAAACAATAGAGTTTGTGGATGGGTGGATGTTGTGGACTCAGTACCTATTTCATGAAAAGGAAACCATGTCCAAGTTATCAGTAACAAAATTCAAAGCTAGAATTCAAACACCAACAATTAAATAATTGGATAGCACATGCCCACATTAATTAAATCACACTGTAACTAGTTGGCAATAATACATAGCATTACTAAAACATAATAAGAAAATCATATCTAAATAAATGAAAATATAGAAAAAATTGTAAAATAGTTAAGAAAAATAAAACATACTAACAATGGTATAAAACAAAAATATTGAAAAATTAATAATGTAAAGACAAAAAGGTGTAACCTAAAAAATGTGTAAAACAAAAAACTATGGAAAATAATAAAGTGTAAAACAAAAAGACGAAAAATTGAAGAGTCACTTTTATAGTTAGCATAGATGGCCATCTCCCCCAAAACTAAGTTGAAAGGAGAAGATCCAAAAGATTAATTATGGTTGTCCATCCAATGAGATTTTGGTTGTATTGGCTTGCTTAGGTTCATGAAAAGGTTTGACTTATTGTATGTTGACCAATTATTTCTTGTCTGGGATCTCAAGTTTGTAGATCATCATGGCCCTAGAAGGAAAATTTTTGTAAATGATGTAAGGTCCTTCCCACAACATCTAGAACTTAGTTTGTTGAGGTACATGTGTGAGGTTCCAGTAGAGGACCTTATCTCTTAATTGAGATTTGACTTTTCTAATTTTAAGATCATGGCATTTTTTGTTGAATGTCATATGCAACTTGTTAGATGACAAGGCCACCAATTGCTTTTTTTCTAGCAAGTTGATTTTCATTAATCTTTATTTTTGCACTAGACCGAAGTTAACATTAAGGTCATAGGCTGTTGAAAGTATATGAAGCTCATATTGAATAGGAAGTGTTGGTAATTTTTTGTACATTGGCTCATAGGGAGAATAGCCTATAGGAAGTTTCCATGTTGAGTAGTAGGCCCAGAGGGCATTGTTGAGTTTTATGATTTAGTCTCTCCTATATTTGCTAATAGTTCTTGTTAAAATCTTTGTAATTTTCCTATTGGTAACCTCATATTAATCATTGTCTTGGGGGTGGTAGGGTATTATTAGTTTATGTTCAACCCCCAAGCGTTGCATAATCTTCTGAAAGGTAGTGCCTGTAAAGTGAGTTCCATTATTAAAAATAAATACACATGGCATACCAAACCTATTTATAACATTTTTTTCTATAAATTGAGTAGCAGTAGAAGATGTACAATTGGTGATGGATGCTGCTTTTGCCCATTTTGTACAATAGTCAACAACAACTATGATGTACACCTTTCCATTTAACATGAGTGTGATGGGACCCATGAAATCAATGCCCCAGATGTTAAAGGATTCTAGTGGTTGGATCCATTGTTGAGATCCCTCCATTCGAGTAATCATTCCACCATCTCATTGGCAACATTGACAAGAGTGGACAAACTGGTAAGCATCCCTGAAGATTATTGGCCAATAATACCCTACCATCAGGATTTTAATGGTCGTGCATCTCCCAGCATAGTGGCCCCCACAAAGATATGTATTTAAAGTTGTAAGAGTAGAAGTAGAGAGAGAAGAGTCTAATGGAGTACATAAACGGGTTTCACTATTTGTTTATTTGTGTTGCGCTGATGGAGGACACAGAGGAAGAAGTTACCCGTTATGTTAGTGGTTTGTGAATGGGCAGCCAAGATGAAATGGCCATGGTGTCACATCAAACTATGAAGGAAGCATATTAGTTAGTTTCAAAAGGCAGAGGAAAAGTTGTAGAGAAAAGTAGAATAGTCCTGACTTAGGAGATGTAGCCAAGGAAGAAGTGGGGGAAACATCCATCATGGATCTATAATTACCACTAGGTGAAGGTAGGAAGTCCTACAAGAAGATAGATTTCTATCCACACTATGGGAGAGGAGTGTATGGAACTCACTGTGAAAGAGTCAATGAACGTGTTGAACAAGGTGGGGGATAGTTTCCTAGATCCTACTACAACTGTGGTGAAATCATGCTTATGTTAGTGAACTGTCTATAAAGAAATTGGGTAGAAACATACCAGAATACCAACATCATGAACCAAAAAAGGAAGTTGCAAACTATTCTAGTGTGAAAACACCAATGGAGGCTTAATCAAAAGTTGATGTTGTTGTCTAGATCCACTGGCAAATGATGTTGAAGCCAATGACCTTGCAAATAACCAAGGAGCTAGAACTGGATGAAATAAGGAGCCTACTAAAATTTTGGGTTCACTGTAATGATAATTTTGTTCAAACTACTATTGATGATGTTGTACTTGGCGTAGTGGAAGACTTAGAGTGCATATATTCTTGATTCTCATTCTTGCCAAAATTTATCAAGTTTCTATTTCTGGACATTGATAATAAAAAATTTATATCTCTCAAAAGATAATGAATTAAAGTTTAAATGACCCACCATTGGAAGCTTATAAAAATTTCTACAATCTAAAAAAAATAGAGATCAAACTGGTTTTTCAAAATTTAAGTTGTAGGCTGATCTTTTTGCACTATTCAAATTTCTTCTATCTGAGATAAGTGGAATTAAAACTAAGATAAACTAATTTTCCCAAATATTCTATGAAAATTTCTTGATTCTGACTTGTAGGAAATTCAATGGGCTTTCCAAAAATATGCATCAAATACTTCAGATCATCATACTTAGAGAGAAATCATTAAATCAATTTAGGTGTTTTGAACAGACCTTGGAGGAATTTCATTAAGCACTTTGTATGCATATAAGAACTTCAAAAACCTTCTCTAAATATTAATTCATTGTGCTCAGATCTACTCCGTATGACTTCTAAACATCAGAGGCTTAGCTAGAATTAACATTGAAGGCCAAATTGAACATAAAATTTTATGATTACATGACAAGATAAAGAGGGCTTTCACATGAACACAAATACCCTTCATTCTACAACATAAATTCTAATATATATTTCCTCAAATTTCTGCAAAAAACCTCCAAATATTTCATATTTACCTGGTGAAAAAAAAAACATAATAAAACTCATGAATTAAGGGGCTCTTAAAGCCTTCGAACTTGATATGACATTTCTACAAACATTTTCTTCAAAATCATTCATGATCATGATTGAGGAAATAACCATTATACATAAACATGAAATTAAAACTAAAATTTAGTGTCTCTTTGATTCATGAGAGGGCCTCCTTCTTGAATCACTTGTGAGAAATTTTGTGAGGCAGGGTTTGTGAGAATTGTGTGAAAACTTGTGAGAATGTAAGAATCATTGTGAGAAAATTATGAGAAAAGTTTGTGAGAATTGGGGCTTGAAAATTCATGGTGGGAGAGCTTAATTGTGAGATGTTTGGTTGTGAGAATGTGAGAAAATTTGAGTACCTAAACTAAGAAATTGGCAGCAACTCAAATGGATAAAAGATGGAGCAAAAGAGAAGAAAGAAAAGCTTCACTTCATTCATATTGAATTGCCCATTGCTCCATTGTTTTACAATGAGGCTCATGACATCCTTTTATAGCTTGAGGAGTGGAGATGTCTTGCAACTCTTCTTCATGTAGGATAAAATTTTCTTGTATTTCTATTTTGTTCTATGCATAAACTAAGCTTTTCTAATGTCTTCTACTTATTTTTCTTGGCTTTTTTCAGCCTTCTTCGAATACATAAAACTGTTAACATCTACATGACTTCAAACATGAAAGATAAACAAAAACAAATTTTGTGCATTGTCCAAAAATTATGATGCCCCTCCTTCAATGATAAGGCTTTGGCCTTGGATTGATGCTTATTGAATTGAGAATGGTGCTCATTCTTGATGTCTTTTTATCTTGAATTTTCTTTGGCACCTTGTTGATCTTCTTATTCTTCTCAAATTGTAAGAAAAAGGTGTAGCACCCTTTGAAACTTGTGTGCCTTGATGAAGTTGTTGGGAACTTTCTTGAACTTGAGACTTGATGTTGGATTAAATTTTCTCTCCCTTGACTTCTTCAATTTTGGTGCCTTTGATTCTTGATTTGAGGCTATGAAAATTAAAAGTTCTTTGAGGCTTGATTCTTTACATTTATTTCTTGATCTTGAGGCTCCTTCTTTGATTTTACAGATTTAATTAAGTGTTCTTGTTTGGCCCTTACATCCTTAGCTTGATGTTCTTCATTGTGATTCTTCCTTTGTTTGTGAGAATTTTTGTGAGAAATTGGTGGCTATGTTTGGGCCATTCTATGCCTTTTTTGAGCTTACAACTTGCGCTTCTATGAGCCAATACAACTTGCCCTTTAGGCTTGAGAAATTAATGGCCACATGACATACAATTTCAGAGCCATTTTCAAACTGTGGCTTATGATTGTAGGCTTTTACAAGATACACATACTGCCTAGGGTAGTCCTTGGGTTGCCAATCTTCACTTCTTTTGACTTTTAATTATATGTTTTTTCGGGACATAATAGCCTCATAGGGCTTTCCTCCTTAGTGGTCATTTTTTTGGCTTCAACTTACATGTCACTTGGCTTATAAATAACAGTGCCACTTAGGCTACAAACATTGTGAGAAATTGTGTGAAATGTCCTCTTTGAGCACCTATTTAGGACTTGACATAGGGACATTTGGGTCCATCCTTTGCCATCTTTTTTCATGGCTTACAATAATGAATACAACCAATGACTTTGGGCTTCACAAAAAGACATCAATTACAAACATTGAGGGGAATGTGAAAAATGAGAAATAACTACTCCTTCAAAGTAACATGTGCCAAACATTTACAATTACATTAGCCTTATACAAATGTTTAAAACATGCCCCAAGAAATTGACATAAACAATTATGCCTCATACAACAATGTTTCAAACATCATGAAAATTAATGTCTCTTCAAATTCTTCAATAATAACATTATGCCTCTTCAAATTTATCAAAAAATAAAATAAAATAAAATAAAATCATAGAGCTTCGATACCACTATTGGCCATCAGTAGTAGAAGATTCAACCAAATCAAAATCAAAATGCCCAAAATTCAAACAATAATGGTAAGAAACAACTTACAGATTTTACTATATCACTGGATGTTACTTGGCACAGTTGGATTTGAAATCTTGCTTTTTCTGATCGATCTCGATCGCTGGAGCAATATCTTAGTGAGGATCTTTGTGGATTTTCCTGTAAACATATCAATGTAGATCATTGGGGGTGATATGGAGTAAGATGAACATCTCTATATCAATTGGAATTGTTGGAGTGGCAGTTGACGATATGCTTGGTTCTTTAAATTCTCAAAGTATGAAGATATTGCTTCCTACCAGTAGCATCTATGTGGATTGATATCTTGAACAATGATATTGATTGGTATTGCTAGAATCTATTACTAGTGATGCAATTGAAAAATTAAACGTCCGAAACAAGCCCAATTCAAGGGAAAATAGCATCAAATTTTCTTCAAACTTCAGCCACAATATGTAGAGACATTAGAGACTATAAAAAATCTCCAAAAACAAACATGCAATGAAATTTAGTATGAGATTCAACATGTGATAATCGTTGAGATAAATTAACACTTCATCCCTCTAAGGGCTTAGATCTAGAATCCAAATGTCCCAAACTATGTGACAAGACTATATCTATCAATATTTAATGCCAAGTAGGCTTACAACATTCAAGTGCCTTTGAAATTATGAGAAAAGGTCAAGATTCTGAATAACCCCAACATAGCTCTCTAAAACCTTCAAAAATCAACAAAAAACGTTGATTCAAATGAGAGAATTATAGGTTTTCCAACATGCAAAGCTTACTAGCAAAGGAATTGCTAAATCCTTGTTGGAATCATAAATCCAAAACATCAAACCATTTTAATTGAATATCTAAACTTCTAACATTCACTAAGAAAACATGAAACCAATATATGAGAAACAATTTCTTGTGAAAATGTAAGATAAAAATTGAGAATTGTGAGAATAATTGAGAAAAACTGAGATTTAATTGGGAGAAATTTGTGAGAACATTGTGAGAATTGGATGAAAGAATTGTGAGGATCTCAAATTATTGTGAGAAATTCATGTTGTGAGATAGTGAGCAAGAAAATAAAAATGTACATAAAAACTTAAGGAACTACTGACACACTTCTTCTTTTCTATTCACCTTCAGCTTGAAATAAAGTGCTCTCATCAAGTTTACAATTGATGAGTCATGGTCTGTCAAGCCCAATTATCAGAGCCCTATTATCTGATGAGTTCCGATATTAGAGCCCTGTTATCTGATGAGTCCCAATATTAGAGCCCTATTATCAGACCCTCGATATCGGGGCTGCGTTAACTAGGCCTTGTATATGGGGCCCCGTATACATAGTCGCGTCGACGCGGCTCCATTTACACAAAGTTTATTTTTAGCTATAAATAAGCATGTACCCGTTGCACTTAGGCATCTTTCTAGTAGTTGTAGCGAAGCCCTTGCAGTTTGTTTCCATAGGAGTTAGAATATTTTCCCAAGTACATGCCCACAGTGTGATGCTTATAATTGTACAACATCTTTATTCGAGTGTGACATACTTGGATGCGCACATGACCAGAAATAAAGATCAAGATTACTTCATCATTGCAGCATTCACTTAATTTTAATTGTTTAATTGTTATTGTTATTTATTATTTTCTTAGTTAATATTTCTTTATCATCATTTACTATTCCTGTTGTTAAATG
>MNCI01021446.1:94202-119432 GCA_015680685.1 Gnetum montanum
AAGTATAGCATCTTCACATTTAAATGCTTTTGTATGTCCTTTAGTAAATTGAAGCCATTCCTTTCTAATTAAGCTAGCCTTACAAGGTGAATATAATCGATTAACATATTCTAAAAAACCTATTCTTACATCAAAATCATCACAAGGCCTTGTTGGATTTCTATCTCTATGTTTTGAAGAATACCACTTAATATTTAATGCATATGCAACCATATGCAATGGGGTATTTGTAGCATTTCATATTTTTAGAATCAATGGAAATAACTTAGCATTATAAAAATCAAGAGAGCTATCCATTTCTATAACCCTTTTTCTAATTTCTGTTAACATATTTTCATAAATTACATAAATTTCTCCTAATGCAAGTGTATCTATATTAGCATAGCATAACGGATGAAATCAACAATAGGTTGCAGCATGCTAACAATCCTCCTACAATATAACAAATACTTATTTTTAATAAGATATAAAGATGCAAACAATGAAAAATAAAGAATTATATTTTAAATAAATTATTTCTTACTTCATTTGTTTCCACCACTCATCTGATAAAATCTTTTTTCTAACTCTTTTTCCCATAGTTGTGTTGGCTTCTTCCCAGTTTTTTTATTTACTAGTTATAACCATTGTTTGTAATGATTCTTGTATCTCTTGCATTCTCTCCAACATTATGAAATATGAAGCATAGATGTTTTACAGAATTTATAATTAGTTTAGCATTAATAAATCAAATTTCTAAAAAACACACAATATAGATTTTTGTATTCTATTACCTTGTTTCTATAGGCTTTTTGAAAGTCTTATTTTTGCTACATTCTTAAACAAGGAATTTGAATAATGATGATTGCAAATGAAAATTTGTATGTCTCTTGCATCTATAATAAGCTTTTTCACCCAATCAATTTTACCAATATCACGAAGTGTATTATTTAGAAAATGAACACAACAAGGAGTCCAAAATATATTTGGATGAATCATTTTTATCATTTTTCCTGCACGTCTACAAACAGGAGCTGAATCTATTATAATTTAAATAATGTTGTTTGAACCAATAGTTGCAATTGCTGTCTCTAATAATTTGGCTTAAAAATTAGCATCTTTTATATGATTGGAGCAATATGTAGCATTAAGAAAAAATGGTCCAAGTTGACAACTAATTATAATATTAATTAATGGACGTTGACGAATATCAGTCCATCCATTCATTATAATAGAACAACCACTTTGCTGCCAAAATTGCTTCCATTCCTCCAACTTTTTCATGCCAAGTTCATACCTCTCATCAAGAAGATCATTTCAAATTCTATTTTTAGTTGGAGGGATATAAGATGAACCTGCCAAATAAAAATATTAGTTTTACTAATAATTTTAAATAAAAAATGATAATTTAAAATTTAAAAATATTACCTGCTTCAATGGCACAACGAATTGCTTCTTTGAATGAAGGAGTACGTGCAAGTTTAAATCGTAATCCATTTGCATAGAACATTTTTGCAATACTAACATCAACCTTTTTTTTTCAACTTGAAAACTTATTTCTATTTGTTTAAGCACTTTTCTTTTTGCTGGTTGTACAACATCCTTTGTCTTGTTCTTACTTTCCTCTGTTCGAACACTTACAGTAATGCTCTTTATCATAGACTTTGCTTGAAAGTAGTCATACATAGCTTTTTGAATATCATGATATGAAAATTTACATGCAATAACACCTATTCCTGGTTTATTTTCTAATGTCTGAAAGAAATGATGATGTATTCTTGTACCACTTGTAGCGAATTCATGGCTATATACATGACACTTCCATCTTTTGCTTCCACCTCCTCCACTCCTATAAGTGTCTAATTGTCTTACGAATTTTTTTAATGGAGATTTCAAAATAAATCTACCTTTTGCAAATGGTTTCAAAATTTTCACATTACAATCTAAGACATTTTCTTCTTGCCATGCATTTTCCTCCAATAGAGTACTATCTATTTCATTTTCATTACTATCTATGTCTTGAATAGAGCTCATCTTTATGACTCTGTAAATATTAATGGTGAAAATTAGAAAATGAGATATTACTGCTACTCTTCACAAAAGTTAAAATGAATTTTAAAAAAAATTACAAATAAATATACTTACCAATTGCCCAAATTATTGTGACTAAGGGTATTTATTTTTTCTTTTTCTGCTAGCAAAGAGCTTTTAGAAAAATGTCTTAAAATCTTTAACATTAAAATGTCATTCAATGACATAAATCTGGAAATGCAAAACAATAATAGAGTCAGGGAAAATATTAAAAATACAAAATAGTGATAAATTTAAAAATAACAAAATGAAATTTGAATAAGAAATAGAAAAAAAAATTGAAAATCATAAACAAATGTACTTCGGACAACCTATTGTAGGAGGATAAACAATAGGTTGCAGCATGCATTAAATCAAAAAGGGAAGAAAATAATTTCAGAGGATAAACAATAAGTTGTAGCATGCATTAAATCAGAAAGGGAAGAAAATAACTTCAGAGGATAAACAATAGATTGCAGCATGCATTAAATCAGAAAAGGAATAAAATGACTTTAAAGGCTTGAAGTGGCGACCGACTATTTATTTATAATTTGGATGAGTGGTTTAGGCACGGCGTGAGGCTCACCCTTGATAATCAAGTCCAGCCACATAAAATATTGCTACATTTTCATGGAAAACTAATACCAAGCATATAAGCCAATAAAGTTATCAGATTTTAACATTAGGAATCCCTTCCCCACCACCATTTTCACAAAGCTCTATCTGCTTGTGTGTTGTTAGTAATGCTCTCGGCAAGTTCATGACACGTTTTGGGCTTATGGGCTCGCTTTATAGAGTTGGGATAGGAGATTCAGAGGCGGGTCTTTGGAGTTTTTGAATTTGTTGTTGTGGGTTGAGTTCATGCCTCTTGCATGTTTGACTGGAGATGTTGACTAGGGCTTCCCACAAAGATTTGGGAAGGATATGGTGCTGAAATTTTGTTTGAACTTTGACCAAGTGTATGCTTCGACTATTCTGTTTACACTTGTAGCGGGAGAGGGGCCTGATAGCAGTTTTGTAACCAACTGATTCCCTTCCCTCACAGGTTATGTGCATTTATGATAGGCTAGAATCATGGCCGTTACATGAAAACAGAGACGCAACATGAGATGGCCATGGCCCATGAATAAAAATACGAAACCAATCTACTAAATAAAAATATTTTTGCTAAAATCATCTCAATAAACTAAAACGAAAAGTAAAGATCATCAAGAGGTAAATCTAAGCAAAATAGGCAACTCAATTGTTAAGAAAATCCACTACTAAAGATCAGACAGGAATGTGTTCTCACGCAAACCAGAAGAGCAAGACGGAAGGGAAAGAAAAGCGGATTTCGTGCTCACGAATCATGATAGAGATGGAGAAAAATCTTTAGAGATGGAGAAAAATCTTTACAGCAATGAGGGAAGACGCAAATAAGGTGAGTGCATTCTTACCGAACCAAGAGCGAAAGTTCAGCGGAAAAATTCAAGCTGTGTTGCCGGTGCACTAAGCTTACAAAGCTAAAGCATGTAGCGCTCGCATTTAAAGAACGTAAGAAATATCATCCAAATTTTTTAAGAACAAAAACTAGAATTAAGGATCAAAGAGAACCACTCGCAATGCGTGCCTACGCAGGCTCCGCAAGCAAGGAGATACTCCGTCCAGATTCGGCTGGAAGAAAACGATCCATTTTCCCAGGAAAGACCATGAGTAAAAAAGATGAAAAGTATAGAATGGTAAAGTATAGACTATAGAATGATAGATGTGCAGCGCATTCTGTAAAGCTGCATCAACAGGTAATTCCAAAGGCAAGTCTCCTACCCAGTCACCCAAATCAGACTAGGCAGACGAGACCCCCTTGATCAGGAGAAATGCTCATCTCCTCCTTCGTCACTGCTTGCAAATGAAAAATTGAAGCTGAGGCAAAGAATTTTACAGCTCAAAGAGAGAAATAAGGCATTTGGAGAGCCTACGGAAGCATCCAAATCCCTATCAATGGCGGAATAGGAGGAGCATCTGTCAATAAAAGGTATTGGATGCGGATGCAATTTGTAGGGAAACAGGTAAGATTGGACACAATTTGCAGGTAAAAATAGGTAAGATTTTAATCGACAATGAATGTTTTGGTTGAGAGTTGAAAATTGGAATTTACGTACCCAATGCGGATTTTTACACCTTCTGTACACGTGCCTGAATCCACCGCGAACGGTTCGTGAGATTTTCTTGGGAATCGTGAATCTCTGGCAGAAGTTTCATGCGATGGTGAGAAGACATCTAGTGGGGGCTATAAAAAGGTATAAAGTTGCAACTGATGCACATCGGAGGGAAGTGCAATTTGTGGAAGGAGCTATAGTTATGGTGTGGTTGAGGCAAGACCAAATCCGTCAGAGATATGCAAAAATGCAGCCTAGGAGAATTGGTGGATTCCGGCTCAAAAAAAAGATTTCTAATAATGCGTATGGGTTGTTGCTGCTTGCAGGAATGAAAATCTCGCCTTCTTTCAATGTCATGGACCTGCAAAAATGGACACCGCTGAAGGAAACACTACCAAGAACATTCTACCATGAAGATAAAGGATTCCACCATGAAAATGAAGGTTTCCACTGGAAAGCTGAAAGATCATAGAGAAACTCACATCATGATGGCGTAGAGCAAAATTTACCAACAACCATCGTAGGTAAAAATTCAAGCACAAGCTTAAGCAGATTTGTTAGACAGAGGCAGCCGAATGTAAGGTTTGCTGATTATGGGTCAACCTGAGGAAAAGTTGGAAATCCACCGTGAGAGTATGATGAGGACATCGCCAATTTCTTTGATTATTTTATTTTATTTTGGCTGCCATCTGCTATTCTGTAAATGTCTATGAATTCTGGACATTAACGTTGTTGGGGAAGGCTAGATAAATATGGGTGCTGCTGGGTTGAAAAATACGGGCATGAGTGTGGATGCTGGGTTTTGTTGTAAGAGTAAAGGTTCTATTGGGTTCATATTCTTGTATCCCTACCATGCCTTGTATATAATTGTATATAATTTTCATGTGGTAACACCTTGTTTTTTTTTCTCCTTTGTTGTGTTGTATTGTTGGGTTTTCCTGGCAAGTTGCGCTTGGATCATTTGGGAGGCTGTCGCGTTGTTAATAACAGTTTGTGTTGCATCAGCGTGGAAGTTTGTGTGTTTTCATTTGCCTCCACTGCCACGGTGATACATACACCGTGAAGATAACTTCCCACCGTTTGTCACGATGATCATGGTGTTGCTTTATTATCAACTGTAGAGCCCACGGTGTTGCTTATTTTCTGCTTGAAATCATTAGCATCCACCGCGTCCTGTCGTTGCCGTAGATGTTGTATTAGATAAACTGCTTTGTTCATACTTCATAGCCTGCACCAAACTAGTTTTGGCAGAGTAGATATACATTGAGGCAGCAATCGTAAGAAATGGCATGTATATTCTCTACTTAATGACTTTCTGCTGGGGTGCATCAGACATAATACCCCTATGGCAAATGCCATTGTCAACCATAAATTGTTTGAAAGTAGCGGAGAGTATTTTCTGTAACAATGAATTAGCAGTTTATTATTTGCAAACTACACTTTCTGTTTGTACTGTCGGATAGTTTTAGAATTTTCCCTTGGACAGCAACATGATAGTTTTCGTTGCAATCCATCCGTTCCAACCGATTGATTGTTATCTGGAAATGGTCTCATATTTTTCTAATGGTAACTGATTTTTGGACCTTCTAACTTCTTGATGGGAGAACAAGGCACGGGGAATCAATTGCAGTGTAGCAGTTTAGGTCCCTTTCACAGTCGCTTACAGTCTACATACACCATCACCGCAGAGCGCCCGTGTGAAAGTAGATCCGGAACATTTAGGCATCAATGGCATCAATGGCTGGAGGTCAGTTCGATCTGTTTTTCAAATTGATTTGTGCATTTTTTGTTTCATGCACATTTGTAGATTAAGAGATATGTTTTTACATGCTTCCGCTTGTGCAATCCAGTTTTGATGCACTGGAAAGATTTCTAACATTTGGTATCGGAGCAATAGATCTCTGCCTTGATGCTTAGTTTTGGTTTTCTGGGTTTTGCTGCATTATTTCTGTCTGCAAATTTTTGCAATTTTTGTCTATGCATTTGGGGGTTTCTATAATTTTGTCTACATATTTTTATGATGTTAGTAGATCTAGTGAGATCTGGAACCTCGATTTATGGTGCCCCTTTAGCTCAATTAAAATGAGTGCTTCAGCATTTGGATCCTTGATTTTTCATGCTGGCCTTATGTTTTCTTCTGGCCTTGGATCTGCTACGCTGAGAGAATGGTGCTATCTCGGGCAGTCTATCCGATTGAGGCAGTGGGTGCTGTAGGAAGAGTAAAGGATTGAATATTGCTGTTGCTATTTCTGTAAGCGATGGATGAAGTTTTATTACATGCAGTTTTCAATATGGCTATGAAAATAATGTAAACGGTTTTCATGTTGAATGTTGGCCTTGGCATATTATTTTTCTTTTTCACACTGCGCGATGCTCCAATGAGGATTTTTATTTTTCTGGTTGATTAATGATGGAACCTTTTATTTTTCCTGGTGGTATTTTTGAAATATCCTTTGACATGAAAAAGGAATTTTACTGCGATTTGGACATCAATATAAAGTTTTGTCTATTTCAAACACTGTTTTTTTAAATTTATTTTATCAATGCTTTGGAATCTAAGTACAGAAAAGGTCCTTGATAAATGCACAATTTTGGACATTTGAATTTAAATTGATGGCCTTTGAAATATTTAATTTGCTCACATGGGTGAGTAATTTTGGCATTTGGAATGACAGTTTTAACACTACCATTTTTCGAAATAAGGATGCATTGATTTAAATGATTCATGTGGCAGAAAATATATATATAGATATATATTCCATTGTTGTTTTGAAAAATGGCAATTATGGACTCATGTTTTGGTGTTTTTCAAGCAAGAAATGATTGTAGGTTTTTTCATGCTTGCTTAGAATTTAATTGCATTTTGTCAATATTGATTTTGATGCATAATGTAATCGTATGTATAACAAAAAAGAAAATTTTGCATCATTTACTAGTGATCCTTATAATTTGTATAGTCATAGAGTGGCCACAGCATCTTTGATTATACAAAATTATAAATTAAGAGTTTTGGATCACATAAGTAATTGTAATTAATCACATGTAATATAATAGACTTTATCCCATAGGAATTTATATTATATTTAATGTGGTTAATCAGGATGAAATGTTGAATTATATTTCTTAATTTGCCCACAGGGATTAAGAAAAGGCATATAATTCAATAGTTTCCTCATAAGGATATATGGATCTATTTGAATTAAAATTTAGCCCACAGGCAATTTTATGTCATTTGATTCATATCTTGCATGTTTTACATTGGTAAATGTGCCCTAAGGTATTTCATCACATATATAGTATTGTGATTAATCATCTGTCATATGATAGATTTTGTCCCACATGAATTTCCATTATATTTACAGTGATTAATCAGGGTGAAGTATTGAATTATTTTTCTTAATTTGCCCACAGGGATTAAGAAAAGGAATATAGTTTAATAGCTTCATCATAAGGATATATGAGTCTGTTTGAATTAAAATTTAGCCCACAGGCAATTTTATGTCATGTGATTCATATTTTTGCATGTTTACATTGGTACACATGTCCTACAGTTTATAGCCTAAAATTTAGTGACATAAGCATGTTTATTTTGCAGCTATGCAACCTGTAAATTACTCTGACTTTAAATGTGACATTCCTGAATTGATGGGTGATAATTACAAGGTGTGGAAGGAGAGAATTCTCCTTCATTTAGGATGGATGGACATTGATTATGCTATCCGTAAGGATGAACCACCTGCGGTTAATGCAACCAGCCATCCAGATGATATTGGTCTTTATGATAAATGGGAGCGATCTAATCGTCTCTGCGTAATGTTCATAAAAACCAAGATCTCGGCTGGTATACGTGGATCATTGGAACAGTATAACAATGTGCGCGCTTTGTTAAAAGCTATTGATGAACAATTTGAAACATCAGACAAAGCGTTGGCCAGCAGCTTGATAATGAAGTTCTCATCCATAAAGCTCACTAGAATTGGTGGTGTGCGTGAGCACATCATGCACATGAGGGACATAGCGGCTTAACTAAAAACACTTGAGGTTGAGATGTCTGAATCTTTCTTTGTGCACTACATCCTAAACATGCTCCCACCGCAGTATGGACCCTTTAAGATTTCTTACAACACACATAAGGACAAATGGTCAATTAACGAATTAATGACCATGTGTGTGCAAGAAGAGGGTAGACTTGCCATGGAAGCGAAGGAAAGTGTGCATCTGGCCATGCAAGGAAAGAACACAAAACAAGTCAACACTAAAGGGAAGGGAAAAATCCCTCCACAAGTTGATATCAAGAAGGAATCTAGATGCTTTTTCTGTAAAAAGAAAGGGCACATAAAGAAAGATTGCCTTAAACATCAGAGATGGCTTGAAAAGAAAGGTACTTAATGCTCATTTGTTTGTTTTGAATCTAATATGATTGATGTTAGTCATAACACATGGTGGATTGACTCCGGTTCTACAATCCATGTTACTAATTCCTTGCAGGGATTAGCAAACCTAAGGAAGCCAGTAGGAAGTGAGTCATGCATCTATTCGGGCAACAAGATGCACTCACATGTGGATGCAATTGGCACATGCAAATTAGTTTTAAGTAGTGGTTTTGTTTTGGATTTGGAAAGGACATTTTACATTCCTTGTTTTTCAAGGAATTTAATTTCTGTATCAAGGCTTGTATCATTGGGATTTTCCTTTAACTTTTCAGATACTATTTTCAGTGTATCTTATAGATCTGAAATAGTTGGAAATGGTACATTAACAGATGGTCTTTTTCAACTTAATTTACAAAACGACACTTCTTACACTTCTATGCATGTTCATGCTGGCATTAAGCGATGTGTTATGAATGAGGAATCCTCTATGTTATGGCATCGTAGATTAGGCCATATCTCCATTGAGAGAATCAAGCGCTTGGTAACTGATGGAGTACTTAGTACTCTTGATTTTACTGACTTTGACACTTGTGTAAACTGCATAAAGGGAAAGCAGACCAATGTGTCAAAGAAAGGTGCCAAGAGGAGTTCTGCCATATTAGAAATCATACATACGGATATTTGTAGTCCAGATATGGATGCATATGATCAACGGTATTTCATTACCTTTATTGATGACTACTCACGATACATGTATCTCTACTTGCTTCATCACAAAAATGAAGCTTTAGATGCCTTTAAGGTATTTAAGGCTGAAGTAGAGAAACAATGCGGTAAGCAAATAAAGATAGTGAGGTCTGATAGAGGTGGTGAATACTATGGTAGATACACTGATGATGGACAAGCACCTGGTCCCTTTGCTAAGTTTCTTCAAGAGCATGGGATTGTTGCCCAATACACTATGCCTGGTTCTCCGGACCAAAATGGTGTGGCAGAAAGAAGAAACCGAACATTATTGGACATGGTGCGGAGTATGCTTAGCAGCTCCAAGCTTCCTAAGTCTTTGTGGAATGAAGCCCTTAAGACGGCAGTGTATATATTAAACCGAGTTCCAACCAAGGCTGTCTCTAAGACACCATTTGAATTGTGGAAAGGTTGGAAACCGAGTTTGCGACATATACGCATTTGGGGATGCCCGTCTGAGGTAAGAGTCTATAATCCACAAGAGAAGAAGCTAGACCCTAGGACCATAAGTGGGTATTTCGTTGGATATGCCGAACGGTCTAAGGGATACAGATTTTATTGTCCATCACATACTACTAGGTTTGTGGAATCAAGGAATGCTAAATTTCTTGAGAATGACTTGATTAGTGGGAGTCATCATTCCTGGAACGAAATTCCAGCGACTGATCATGCGGATGCTCAACCCTCTACTTCAAGTACTCGATTGATTGTTGTACACAACACGCCTACAGTACAAATACGTGATGTACATCCACCAGTCGTTGAAGTTCCACAAACTGCTGGTCAAGACATAGTAGATCCAGCTGAACAACAGATACCAGTTCCTGTTGAACAGCCCGTTGATCATCTTGCCCCTCAGGAGCCTGATGAACCAACATTAAGACGATCTACTAGAATAAAGCGATCAGCGATTCCTAGTGACTATATAGTGTATCTACAGGAATCTGACTACAACATAGGAGCCGAAAATGATCCTGACACGTTTTCACAAGCCATGAGTTGTAAGGAATCCGACTTATGGTATGATGCCATGAAAGATGAGATGAACTCTATGTCCACTAATGGAGTCTGGGATCTTGTCAAGTTGCCCAATGGTGTTAAAGCCATAGGATCCAAATGGGTCTTCAAGACTAAAAGAGACTCCTTGGGCAACATTGAAAGATATAAGGCTAGACTTGTTGCCAAAGGGTTCACTCAGCAGGAGGGAATAGATTACATGGAGACCTTTTCTCCTGTATCTAAGAAGGACTCCCTTCGTGTGATCATGGCATTGGTAGCTCACTTTGATTTTGAACTACATCAAATGGATGTGAAAACAACATTCCTTAATGGTGATCTAGAGGAAGAGGTTTATATGAAACAACCTGAAGGATTCTCCTCTAATGATGGTGAGCAATTGGTATGCAAGCTTAAGAAGTCTATATATGGCTTGAAACAGGCCTCCCGTCAGTGGTATTTGAAATTCCATGATGTCATCACTTCATTTGGCTTTGAAGAAAACATCATGGATCAATGCATATACCAGAAGGTCAGTGGGAGTAAAATCTGTTTTCTTGTCCTCTATGTGGATGATATCCTTCTTGCAACCAATGATCATGGATTTTTATATGCGGTGAAACAATTTCTCTCTAAGAATTTTGACATGAAGGATATGGGTGAGGCATCTTATGTCCTTGGCATTAAGATCCATAGGGATAGATCTAGATATATTCTGGGTCTATCGCAGGAAACCTATATTAATAAAGTTCTAGAGAGGTTTCGGATGAAAGATTGTTCACCAAGTATTGCACCCATTGTAAAGGGTGACAGGTTCAATTTGAACCAGTGCCCTATGAATGATTTAGAGAAAAGTCACATGAGCAACATTCCATATGCTTCAGCTGTTGGAAGCCTTATGTATGCTCAGGTCTGCACACGACCTGACATTGCATTTGCTGTGGGGATGTTGGGCCGATATCAGAGTAATCCAGGTATCGACCACTGGAAGGCTGCAAAGAAAGTCATGAGGTACCTTCAAGGTACAAAGGATTACATGCTTATGTATCGACGAACTGACCATTTGGAGGTGATTGGCTACTCCGATTCAGACTTTGCTGGCTGCGTTGATTCCAGGAAATCAACATCAGGTTATGTTTTTATGCTAGCTGGAGGAGCCATCTCCTGGAGGAGTGGAAAGCAAACCTTGGTTGCTACTTCCACAATGGAGGCAGAGTTCGTTTCTTGTTTTGAGGCTACTTCACATGGTGTATGGTTAAAGAGTTTCATATCAGGGCTTAGAATTCTGGATTCAATATCTAGGCCATTACAGATATTTTGTGACAATTCAGCTGCTGTCTTTATGGCTAAGAATAATAAGAGTGGCAGTCGAAATAAACACGTCGACATAAAGTACTTAGCCATAAGGGATCGCATTAAAGAAAATAAAGTGGTCATAGATCATATCAGCACTGAATTAATGCTAGCTGATCCTTTGACCAAAGGAATGCCACCACGGTCATTCAAGGATCATGTCACTCGGATGGGACTTGGTTCCATGATGTAATATGTTGTACAACATTACAGTGTTAATGAAACTCTATTCAGTTGTGCGTTTTCTCATACAGTTGCGCATAAAGTCATTTGAGAACACACACATAAGATCGGACCGCGAATAAACATTGGGTTTGTTCATACAGTCAAAGTTACCATATAAAGGAATTAACTTTGAGAAATAATACATTGTAATACATGGAAGATACTACTCGCATTAAGAGGAACTATCGCCATGATTCACGTATTTGTTTCTTGAAAGTTGGATATTAGAATAAATATGGAGACCAAGTGGGAGATTGTAACAATGAATTAGCAGTTTATTATTTGCAAACTACACTTTCTGTTTCTACTGTCGGATAGTTTTAGAATTTTTCCCTTGGACAGCAACATGACAGTTTTCGTTGCAATCCATCCGTTCCAACCGATTGATTGTTATCTAGAAATGGTCTCATATTTTTCTAATAACTGGTAACTGATTCCTGGACCTTCTGACTTCTTGATGGGAGAACAAGGCACGGGGAATCAATTGCAGTGTAGCAGTTTAGGTCCCTTTCACAGTCGCTTACAATCTGCATACACCATCACCGCAGAGCGCCCGTGTGAAAGTTGATCCGGAACATTTAGGCATCAATGGCATCAATGGCTGGAGGTCAGTTCGATCTATTTTTCAAATTGATTTGTGCATTTTTTGTTTCATGCACATTTGTAGATTAAGAGATCTATTTTTACATGCTTCCGCTTGTGCAATCCAGTTTTGATGCACTAGAAAGATTTCTAACATTTTCCACCCATGGGTTATTTTATTTTCCCCTCCTATTTCATTCTTCACTTTGTTACGAGTGTCTCGTAAGAAATATGAAAAACATCTTAGCTGTATTGCTTATCAGTTGCCGAGTTGAGTTACTACAATCCGAAGCTTTCCAATATAGTTTTTATATGAGTTAACATGTATTGTTTTTTGCCCTTTTTTTAATTGGAGGGAAAAATCAAAAGAGTAAAAAGCTGTCATCAACTAGAGAGTGAACCATCATCAGTCATTTCAGCTACCTTCAGTGATGCGACTTGTCATGAACTATTTATGAATGGTTGAATAATACCTTAATTTTTAATACATGCATTCTATAAATTAAAGTCTCAAATAACCAGCTTGATATTTTATGTATAACCTGATCTAGATAATAATGGCTTTAGATTGCATTGCTTTTTCTTCTCTTAAATGCAAACAAATTCAAATGACCACCTTTTTGATATGTCTATGTTCTAATATTTTAGTTTTTTTGTGTGGCAGGTTTTTGTGGTGAAACAGAGGAGGATCATGCTGAAACATTAAGCCTCATGAGGTCTGTAGGATATGATATGGCTTACATGTTTGCCTACAGCACGAGGGAGAAAACACATGCCCATCGAAAATACATAGACGATGTCCCAGATGATGTGAAGCAAAGAAGATTGTCAGAACTCATAAGTGTCTTCAGAGAATCATCAGTTCAGAGGTATGAATCTCAAATTGGTACCACCCAGCTTGTACTGGTTGAGGGCCCTAACAAAAGAGCTCCAACAAAAGAGCTCCAGAAATTGAACTGGTAGGAAAGAATGATGCAGGCCACAGAGTGGTATTTAAAAATATTCCTAGATAAATGTATTTTGCAACAAGGTGCTATTTCACCAACCGGTGTACAAAATATGTCCTCCTCAGACGGAGGAGGTCATGTGATCGGTAGCATGAAAAGAAACCCTTGCATCGGTGATTATGTTGGAGTCCAAATAACAAAATCAGGTGGAGCTTCACTGTCAGGAGAGGTCCTTGCTCTAACAGATCTAAAATGTTTCTACAGCACCCATGAAACATAGAACTCTCATGTATAACAAGCGATTATCGTTTTCTTTTTGATTTTTTAAAATCATTTACACCACACTAACCAGTTGATTTCATTTAATGCATCTCATTTAAAAGAAGAAATTTACTTTTCCTTGATCACAATGAGCATGTGAATTTTGTGTTAAAATAGTTTTGTAAAATTGCAGTTGGTACACAATTATACTATCAGAATAAGCAATTATCCTGGTTGTAAAATAAAGAAGCAATGGTGCATCTTATTCATTCTTTGGACACAGATTTTGAGACTTGCTGATGCCGTTCTCCGTTACCGGTTCTTTAAGCGTGTTATTCTTTTATAAGATAGAACTCACAAGTAACTCAGCTGAGAGAACACTTAACCACAACACCAAAGAAAGCTTTATTAATAGCAAAAGAAAACAAAGCTTGCAAAGGACTCAAGGAATGCTTCAGAATGATCAAGGCGTTTCTACTCTGGATGTCTCTTGAGGTACTTAAATAAGATGCGAAGGCTAATGAATGGCTTACAACAAAAAAGTGTTGGTCAAGGAAATGAACAACCTTATATCTTAACTACATATGTATAACATAGTATCTGCTCCACACTATAATGTATAGTAGATTCTCCTTGTTGGATGGATAGGTAAGCATCTTATTCCTCATCCGAACCATCATTTTAACATAGTACATGATTAAGTTGTCCCACTATAATGTATAGTAGATTCTCCTCATTGGATGGATAAAAAAGTATCTTATTTTTCATTCGACCCATCATTGTTGTTTGACTAGACATTATTGGAGATTAATGATTCTTCATCATTTTCATTTTGCTAAAATGAGTGGAATTGGACGTGTGATGTCTAAACCATTAAATCTGACAAAGTTATCCAACAAATAAAATTTTGGATTGATGGGATGATTAATGTTTTTATTCTAGCAATGTTAGACTAAATCACACTTATTAATAATATAAATATCATTATGATACAGATATACATATGGTGGGGTGTTGGATCTTCTACGCATGATATGTGTAAAAAGATACTAGGATGAGGGCTCTCCAAATTGTCATTCATAAACCTCCTTTGCCACAGGGTTGGTGTAAAAGTTATAGTCATTATGATTATTATTGTGGTCTATCAATTTGGTTGGAGTTCCTTGTGATAAATGAAATAGATGGTGCCCATGCGAGCTCCACCAATCCCAAAATTCTGGGGTTAGTCCATTCCATACATCCAAAGTAATTTGGAAAACATGGCAATTATTGTGAAAATTATGTAATGGCTAAGTCCTCTAGATCTAATATTTAAATCAAACATGTTGTACTAGGATATTTTCTACATATGGATTGTTTTAAGTCTATGAGAGATCCCTTTACTTGCATAACATGTAAGCAAATAACCAACAAAACTTGTAAACATATTAACATTTCTTTCAAAATAGTTAGCAAGGAAAGAAACATCCCTCCAAAAGAAGTGTGTTGACTACCTATTCCATCCTTCTCGAAGAAAAACATTTGTAAATGGAATTCTTTAGTAAGAAAAAGCCAAAGAATTAGTTTTACCAAAAATATATTTACTAGTAAGGTCAAATTTTGTTAACCAGAGTGACAATCAAATTAATCAGGAATTAGCANGTTATGTGATGAGTTGCAATTTGGTTAGCTACATAGATGAGGTCTCGTTGATGCATCGTATCATTCGTCGACGTAGTGTCTGTATTCAATTATAAATATGCGTTCACCAGCCGCATTTATGGCAATTGAGATTTTTTAGTAGAGAAGCTCTTGCAGTTTGTTTATTTGAGAGTTAGAATTTTCCTCCTGAGTGCCCTCAACAAGAGTTATGGAGTGTATGGATCTTTATTCAAGCATTGTTGTACCTGAGCACGATAGTGTGTGCAACAATAAAGATGAGCTTTCTGATAAACCTTGCAACACTTTGGATAGATTAAATATTTTATTTATGCATTTAATTTTTTCAATTATTTAATAAATTTTTTCTAGTAATTAAGTTAAGGAAGCAATTAAGCAAGATAAATTAAACACATAAGTACGACTGCTTCAAGTGTAACATGTATTCGCTTGGTAATCCCAGCAACGTTATTGCTTGGTATGCCCAATAGTGGATACGTGGGTTCAAGATGTGTGCGGAAAGTGGGACCAAATGGTTATGTTAGGAGTAGTTAGATATTAGTTAATTAGTTAATTAAAATTAGTTAATCCAATTACTTTTATTTCCCTTCAAACATCAAACCCATAAAATACAAAATGTTAAAAATTAGATGCCTCAATTACACTTAACCATACCAGTGTATGTCACAAGTGTAATTAGGAAGACAACGATTGACCTTAAGGCAAAGATTCACTTCTTAGAAGACTAGTGCGCTTGAAACTACAAAGTCCGCAGAATTCAACCAAATCACGCGTGAATGCTTGTGATTCATATGGTTGGGCATAGGGGTACCTTGCCACTCTTCATTATGTAAGTCACTTCTAACTATAAATTTTTCATTTTGTCAAATAATTTGAAGCTTTCTATTCCTTTAATAATAGCTAATAACTGTGTGTGTTGTCGTAATTAAGTTGGGCTTAGTTGAAGCTTCCAAATGCATACCAACACATATTCTTTATTGTCTACTCTTTCTTTTAGAATAACTCCCCAAAACTTGTTTGAGGCATCATTCTCCATTGTTTCATTTCCTAGGATATGTAACTTTGGTAAATTCTCACACTTATTTTTTTATTCATTATAGCTGTGCATTCTTCACTTCATTTTGGTGGATTAGTGTAGGGGTGGCACCTCAATAAATCCTAGTAAGATCCATTCCACAAATTTCAAGTAGATCTAGCTTAGAAAATAAGAACAACATAATGAAATGGAGAAAAAGCTCCCTTATATTAAGAAAACTCTCAAAATACAGAGAAAATACATCAAAGATCAAGAGCCAAGCTCAACTCACAACTCTCCAAAGGATCTTAGAAGTTGCACATGTCCCCTCTTAATCCTCAATTACTCACCATGGAGCCCAAGCTCAAGACAAGACACTCATAAGAGATTTTCTCAACCTCTATTAAGTGCTCTTCCTTGCCTCTCACTCAATTTCCTTGCACAAGCTCTTTTCTTGCACAAGCTCTCAACACTCAAGAGCTTTCTCTCTTTTATTCTTGCTAAGGTACCAACAATGGTAAATTACATCAATATTTATGAACAACTAGAAGACAAGAAGCCTAGAAATCTTTTCTTAACTCACTTTGAGATTCTTTAGACATTTCCCAAGTCTTCTCACCTCTACCCAACTATTTCCATCATTTTCCATCTTGTTTGGTTGTTTTCCAAATTGGGACGAGTGTTTTTAGAAGTTTCCTCGGCCATAGGGGTCATCTCTGACCTTCAGAAGATGTCTCCTATGTCAACTTAGCTCTCGGGGAAGATGTCTTCTATTTTAGGGAGATGTCTTCTCCTGGGCCAAGAGGCCTCCTATCATGCCAAGATTTATTGCCCAAGACCTCTTCTTGTTTGGGAAGATGTCTCCTCCAAACGTGTTCTTCCCAGACAAGATGTTTATCCTAAAACTTCTAAAATTTTCCAAGATGTCTTCTCTAACTTCAAGACATCTATGGTCACCTCCAAGTCTTCGCTAAGACA
Source organism: Gnetum montanum (assembly GCA_015680685.1). NCBI lineage: Eukaryota > Viridiplantae > Streptophyta > Gnetopsida > Gnetales > Gnetaceae > Gnetum > Gnetum montanum. The sequence continues at coordinate 111,520 of MNCI01021446.1, forward strand.
TCTCCTAGCCTTCTAAAACATCTTTTTCAAGCCCAAAACTTGCAAAACATACATGTAGGGCACAACAAGGGGATTGGAAGAGGTGTCCTTACACCATGGATTCTTGGTGAATTATTTATTAAGGATATTTCTATTCTTAAAAATATTTTGGTAAAATCTAGCCAAGTAGTTGATGCATCCCAGAAATCTTTGTAGTTGTGTTTTGTCAATTATTTCATCTAGGAAATTCTTGAGGTTGGTTAGCACATGCTACCACATGAGAATATTATCATTAGAAATTTGTTTGCCCAAGAAGGAAACCTTTGGTATTGCAAGTATCATCTTTGTTAGAAATAATGCTATACTATTAGCAAAGGTAACTTTATAGAATTTTTGTAGATGTTGGAGATGCTACTTTGCAAATTTAATGAATATTAAAATATCATCAATATATGCAATTAAAAAGGAAAAACAAAAATTAAAAAATTTATCCATAGTTTATTGGAAAATTGAGGGAGCAAGTTTAAGACCAAATGGTAAAATGATCCATTTGAACAAACCATGAGATACTATAAAAGTAATTTTATATTAATCTTTGGGGATAACTCTAATTTGCCAAAAGCCACTTTTTAGATCAAATTTAGAATAAATATGATTTCTTTGGATTTGTTGTAATAAGTTATTCTTGGAATAGGATATTTTATTGCTTCTATATTATCATTAAGTGGCTTATATTTAACAATTAAACATTTCTTACCCATCACTTGCTTATTATGTTTATTCACATAACAAGTTGCATAAGAGAATGGATTTTTACTGGGTTGTATAAGTCTTTTATGTAGTAAATCTTGTATTTACTTTTGGCATTCTTTTCTCAAAGATGGAGACATTCCAATATGATGAGTTGTCATTTTGGGAACTTTACCATTTTTGAATTTAAAATCAATATTGCACCAGTGAGATTTAATATGCCAAAAAGCATTTGGATCATCTCTTGCACAATCTCTTATAATTTTGCTCTTGATTACTTCTAATTGCTCTAGAGCTTACTCACAAAGTTAATAATTCATTAATGATTTTATTTTTTAAGTTTCTGTGATTTCTTGAAGCATGAGGTATAAGAAAACTTTCTATCAAAGGAAACATTATTAAGAGAAACATAATTAGTACTAATAGAATAAGGTCATAGTAAATCTAAATTGTCAATACCTATTAATATATCATATTCTAGTAACTCATAATGTAGAACTTTAATTTTTGTTTTTTATTACCTATTAAAAATTGTATGTTGGCATGATACTCAAACCTTTGTTTGATATTGTTGAATTGCAATGCTAAAGGTTTGTTAGGGATTCATAAATATTTTAGGATTATGGAAAATCTTGCAAGACTAGTTTCTATGCCTGAATCTATTAGGACATCTATATCATAGGGCTTGAGATTAGGAACTTTAATTTTTAATGTGCATATAGGTAGAATTGTTATTTCACATATAAAACTGATGTATGGCAAGTCCTCAATTTTTTGAACTGATTTTTTTATTTCTGTTTTCATACTCATCCTTTTGATAAGCTTCTTCCTCTTATTCTAGTTGCTCAAGTTTATTTGAAGCTCTTACAAGAGATCCTTTGAGTTGTTGGATCCTTGCCTGTCTAGGGATGGCTTTACATTGATCAATTTCCATAGGCTATATAGGTTGTCTTAAGGAAGAGCCTGTGCACAAAGGTTGTAAGATTTGTTTCCTTCTGCTATCAATAAAGCTTTATTTGATTTTGTGCTTAAAATTTTCAAGTTTTCTTAGTTTCAAAAGTGCTAAGAAGCTTGCTAATTCTTGGTTAATTTGATGGTCACTTTGGTTAGCAAAATTTGACTTTACTTGTAAATATATTTTTAGTAAGATTAATTCTTTGGCTTTTTCTTACTAAAGAATTCCACTTGTAGATGTTTTGCTTAGAGAAGGATGGAATTCACAATCAACACACTTCCTTTTAAGGGGTACACCTAAGCATGCTTTTCATGTCGCTAACTATTTTTAGAGAAATACTAATATGTTACAAATTTTTTAGTTATTTGCCTACATGGCATGCAAGCGAAGTGATCTCTCAGAGACTCAAAAAAATCCATATATAGAGGATATCTTGGTACAACAAGCTCATAAAAGTTAAAATATTTGATTTAAATATTATATTTGGAGGACTTGGCATTGCATAATTTACATAATAATTACCATGTTTTCCAAATTACTTTGGATGTGTGGAATGGACCAACACTAGAATTTTGGGATTGGTGGAGCTCTTATGAGCATCATTCATTTCATTTATCACAGAGGACACCAAATTAATTGATGGACTGCAATAATAATAATAATGACTATAACTTTTACACCAACCTCATGACAAAGGAGGCCTATGAATGGCAATTTGGTGAGCCATCATTTTAGTATCTTTTTAAGCATATTGCGCATAGAAGATCCAATACCTCACCATATGTATAAGAGTATCATAATGATATTTCTACTATTAATAAGTATGATTTAGTCTAGCATTACTATAATAATAATATTGATAATCCCATCTGTCAAATAGTAATGATGGTTTGGATGAGGAATAAGATGCTTTCATATCTATCCAATGAGGAGAATCCATTGTACATTATAGTGGAGTACTTTAATCATGCACCATGTTATAAGTGTCTAATTGTAGCTTAGTAGAAAACTTCCTAGTATTCATTTGCAAGGTTATAACATATTGAGGAATTTTAAATCATTAATTTATGATGGTTAGTGAGGTTACATGTTAGGGTAATTTTTAAATCTTAAAAAGATATATTTTTCAAATTGGCACAATGGAAGGTTATGAGATGACAAGTGAAGTGATCAAGGATTAATGCCAAATGGATTTGGAATGAGGTTGAGATTTTTGAAATTCCAAGATATTGATTGATGTCATGAGGTGATGGTTTGCAAGATGATAATTATTTTAATCAATTAACATTATTAGAGTGACAAACTGGTGATTTTCTCTTGGGTTTTTTCTACAAGCTTTTTGCTAGAAGTTGTTGGATTGATGGCTAGTGACATGATGAACTAATTATATCACTTGAGATCATGGTCGTGATGAGGAGTGATATGTTTGGCTCTTTGATTTTTGAAATACTTGCAATATTGATCCATATGATAGATTGACGTAAATTAATATGTTGTTGCTATTAGTTGTGCAATATTGAGTGATATCCCCTAGTTTGCAACAAACACACAAATAACACAACTAATTCAAAGACTAGCTAATATTAATTGACCTATTGAAAACACTTCTAATAAGAGATACATCAATTGTATTTATTTTAAGCCTTAAAGGGACTAGATTTAGAGTTGAGATTTCTACAAATATCTATAAATAAAAGATACATCAATCTTCAAAGCTATTCAAGCTTACAATCATGTTAATTCACTTGAGATTATGAAAGAAAAGGGAGATTAAGAAAAGCCTCATAGGAGATTCTCAAAGCCTCCAAAAATGAGCATAAAACTTGATTCAAATATGAGATAATGTAGGTCCTCTTATATGCAAAGCTTCTAAGCAAAGGAGTGGATGACATTCTTGTTAGAATTGGAGATACAAAACATCAAAAACTTCCAATTAAGCATCAAGATTATAGCTTCTTCATGCATGAATATAAAACAATATGTATCCTTCAAATTTTTGTGAGAAATATGAGAAACATAAACTAAAGCATACAAATTATTTGTGAAAATGCAAGATTTTCTTTAAATTTTGAGAACTTGTGAGAAATTAGATTATGAGAACATGGACAAGAGAATTGTGAGGATCTTAATTCATTATGAGAAAAAAATAAAAGAAATTCACACAATAAAATTAGAGAATTTCTAGCACACTTCTTCTCTTTTATTTAAATCCAAAATGATTCAAAGTGCTTTCATCAAGTTCTATGTGAAAGAAGAACATTTATTCTTATAGCTTTTGAGGATGCCTCCCTTAGATGAGGCTTACATGTGGGATCATTGGTTCCTTTACAAAAGTGACATGGGCATATACACTAACATGGAATTAAAACATGAACTTTAATCTTAAACATTAAAACTAATTTGCTAATGATTCTTTACTTTAAAATTGAAAACATAACATGACTTCAACTTTAAAACATGACATGAAACATAACATTGAAATAAAAATTAATGGTGCACAAGGGGTACATTTCATACTATTTCCAATAGTATTTGAGTTATGTGTATTAGATAGTTTATATTTTAGTTCTTTTATTGATTAAAATTAATGAGTTGTTTAGTTAAGTTATTTTATTTTATTAGAAGTTTTTGTAAGAGGTGGATTGCTTATTAAGATTAGTTTTTTAGGAGTTCCCTTTTGAAAACATCCATTTAGTATTAGGGTTAGGGTAGAAATAGGATTAAGGTTAGTTTAATTTTAGAAGAGTTTTCTATATAGACTTTACTCTATTCTTGAAGAGTACAATTGACATCCATTTCTTGGANTACAATTAACATCCATTTCTTGGATATGAAAGCTCTTTTGGATTGGAGACTTGTGGCAGTGAGATTGTTGGTTTGAGTGTACATGTTTTGGCTTAGATAAGGTGTAATGTATATGAATACCTTCTTTGGATTTTTGTGTATCAATTGTGAAAGTAATATTTTTTAGATTCATTCTTTATCTTCAATGGTTCAGTAGGATTTTGTATTTTCAAGTCTAGAAAATTGATGTTGTATTTTCTCTATATTTTATGTTTTTATGACCATTCATTAGTGTGTGAGCTTGTGTATAATATTTCTATCATTCTTGAACTCTTTATGAATTATTATGGTTGTAGGATTTATGTATAATTAAATATAGATTTGTATCTTGATTATTGAAATTATTTTAATGGTCTTAGAGACTATTATGATTTTTTAGAGTTTGTTCTTGTTCAATCTTGATATTAGATGTTTTCCATTAGTTCGATGGTATATAGATATGCATTATGTTTTTGCCAAACTAGTGTCTTAGTCAATGGGTGATTTGGAAGCATTTAGGCATTTTTGGAATTTTGGTTTTGAAAAAAATGCATTTTGACTATGATGTTGAGTTGGCTACAAGTTGTAGTGAACTTATAGCTTAGAAGAAGCACTTATTACAAGTTGTGTTGAGGTCCTTAACTACAAGTTGTGCTGAGGTCGTAATTTCCCACTACAATCTACAATGAAGTTGCAACTAGATTGTGATATTTGTTAAAAATATTTTCTTAATTTTAGCCGATCTATCGTAGTTGAGATGCATTGTTGGGCTAAGTTCCAAGTCATAAATGTGTTCTAGATAATGTTAGGTTTATGTTATGGTTGAGTTCAACTTCTTATTTGGAGGCCATGTGTGTTTGATAAGATGGGTTTGGTTGCATCATTATTTTAAAAAAATTTATTTTGCAATTCCTTCATCAGTAGTTTTAGGTGCCTTGGATATCATGTTGATTGGATGTTGTATGGTTTTATTATTGCATAATGGTTGGAGCTAGCACCAAGTTGTTTGGTTGGTTAGTGATGGGTATCCAAGAGTGATATTGATTGACCCCAACTATGATGCATTAGTGTAGCTCTCGCTATAGGTCCTAACTTGTGGGAGAGATCTAGTTTGTGATATCCAATCATTTTCATTTACCTTCAAAGTATTATAGGCTTGTTTGACACCTCTAGTACTAATATGTTTCGATTATTGGATGTGCAACATTATTGGAGTTGATTAATACTAATAAAGTAAGTTCTACAAGCATACCATGATTATTGCTAAATGTGCTAACTACATTTAGTTTTAATATGTCAACATTGAAAGATATTGCAAACCTAAAAAAGAAAAACAAATAAATAATAAGAAAAAATACATACTAATACCATTGAAATAATAGCAAAAATAAGCAATAACCTAATAGAATAAAAAAAAGGTTGTATTAGTAATACAAAAAGTTTGGGAAGGGCTTTGTAGCCTTTAAATTCTAAGGTATGTTGCAACCAAGCTTAGATTTCAAAGGTCTAATCCAAGTTTTGTAAACAAATTTTTACTAGGAAAACCTCTATATAGAATGTGAATTAGTTGAGAATTGTTAAAATCAAAATAAATTTGGTAATTAAGAAATTTCATAAGAGAAGAAGATAATAATTGTTAATTAATTCCCTAACAAATTTTTGCATTATGAAATTGTTGACATTCCTAAGGTTTATTCAAAGTATTGATTTAGTTGATTAGCTTAGATAGTTCATAATGCATCCTATTGTTTAGTAATGCGAGTTAAAAACATCATCTTTCTTTTCTTTTCTTTTCTTTTTTTTAGCTCTAAGGCTCTTAAGTAACTCAATAGTCAATGTGAGCTAAAGGCCAATTTTGTAGCCTTCAATTTGTTGCAAAGTTCACTCATAGTTGAATAAAGCTATTGTTTTGCAACTTTAATTAAATCATGCTAAGTACCTAATTTGTAACTTTGGTTGCTAAAACTACTAAATGCATTGTATGTTTGTGGATTTGGGGCCATGGCATGGCTAATATTAAAGTCATTAAATAGCCATGACCTATGTTATTTTTCACATGTATTACTTTTGGTTATGACATGGCTCAAAATTTTAGTTGACATGGCAATCAAGTAAAGGTTTGTAGCTTTGCATACAATGATAGCTAGTTGGAAAGTGTATCTCATTGTATAGGAAACCAAGTGAAATGGCCACAATTAGCCATGCCTACAAGCAACCACATGCAACCCAACCCTCCATGGGTGAATGGTCCCAATGAACTACATTTTCATAGTTTATGGATCTTCATATCTTCAATGCAACTAAATTAATTAGTTTAAAATACCATTACAGTAATTTTCTAGATAGAGATGCAACAATTTGATTGCAAGGTATCGAAAGATGTGAAGGAGAGCTTCAATAATTTTCAACTATGAACATATCTTACAAAATGTTTTGAAAATGATTGATTAGTTTGTGAGAAATCAAATGTGGAATCTATTTTATTCAAATATATTATATTTATGGCAAGGTGTTTTTATTATTCCAGCTAGCCCCATTTGTGAAAGAAGATTCTCAAAGATGAAGTACATTAAAAATGATGAAATATTGAAATTTAATGATTTAATATTTGTATCTTTGGAGGTTCCTCCCTACACCAGGGAAATAAATCTTTCTTAAGCTTTTCAACATGAAAAAACACATAGGGAAAGCCTTTTCTTTTAGCTTAAACTAATATGTTAATATTATTATGATATTTTATAGTTAATTTCATGTTTTATTATATTTGTTATAGGAAATTATTGCTGAACGAATCTAGTTAGAATTGGAAATTTGTCGTGCTGTCCTAGGACTAACTTATAACATAGTGAATAGTATTTGATCAGTTTACTTGTATAACAAATATTTCTAAATGATAGACAAGGGAGACCAACACAAGATCAATGAGGGGGACCAACCTCTCTTGCCTTGGCATCCTCTATTTCTTGGTTTGTTTGCCATATTTCATGTTACGACTCTAGTTTTCTATTGTATTTGTTTATGCCATTATTTAGGATTTAATTTGTACTATCCTAGTGTTTATCTTCCTTTAACAAAATGCAATGCAAGGTAGATATTGATGATGATCTAAGTAAAGAGCTTGACTCGCAAATTGAAGGAGCTGAAAAGCCATCAGTTTGAACCCTCATTGGTATTCGAATGTTGTTGTTTCCATCTACACTTGGAAAGATACGCATCAATTGAAACATTTATGCTTGCTCTATTTCTTGCATTTTCCTTCTAAATGTAATAACTAAATCTTTTTGAAATAAATTTATTAATTTTGGATTTATTGCTTCTTCATGGAAAGCAAGCATGACATGAAAAATGTTTTCTGCCAATCTTGAATAGTTGAAATTAGAAAGAGATTTGATGAAAAAAATGTGGG
>MNCI01021446.1:141288-154976 GCA_015680685.1 Gnetum montanum
ATGGTGTTTTGCACTTCTTTGTCGATGCCTCTCGGGTGGATTCCTCCAAGCGTCAACAAAGAGGGCCCAATGAAACAACACAAAAATTTTAGCAACACTTCCAGACAACTTTAGAGCCTCTGAAATGGCTTCAAGCAACCCACCATGGAGCAAGCAAGGTCCCCCTGGGGCCCACAGATCACGACAACAAGTCTCAGTATCAAGAATCATCCATTTCAAGGTCAAAAAGTGCAATGTTTGCTAAGTACAATGTGCTTGCACTGTGCTTACGCTGCAAAACGTAAGGATCAGTGTCACCAACTTTTGGGGCCCCGAAACTAAGTCAAAATAGGCCAAAATCAAGCACAAGGACCCCTGTGACCTTCGCTAAGGTTCCTAGTAGCTTCCAGCCTTCAAAAAATCAAGATTCGGGCCTTAAATGAGGTGTTTTCGGTTGATTACACTGTGGCTACACTTTCTTACGTTGCATAGCGTAAGGATGCGTAAATACTATTCACAGTGTAAAACACTATTCATCGCGTGAATACTATTCACTACGTAAAACACTATTCACCGCACAAACACTATTCATCGAAGTTTTAGAAAATTCCAGAAAAGTTTCAGAAAATGGCAGAAGATCCTCAGCATCAGCAACTTCTGGAAAATCAAAATTCGGGCCTTAAATGAGGTGTTTTCGATCAATTATGCTGCGGCTACATTTTCTTACGCTGCATAGCATAAGGATGCGTAATCACTATTCATCAGCGTAAAACACTATTCACTGCATCAAACGCTATTCACTGCGTCAAACACTATTCACTGCGTCAAACACTATTCATTGCATAAAATACTATTCACCGCACAAACACTATTCATTAAAGTTTCAGAAAATTCCAGAAAATTTTCAAAAAATGGCAGAAGATCCTCAACATCAGCAACTTCTGGAAAATCAAAGTTCGGGCCTTAAATCAAGTGTTTTCAGTTGATTACGCTGCAACTACATTTTCTTACACTACAGAGCGTAAGGATGCGTAATCGCTATTCATCAGCGTAAAAAACTATTCACTGCGTGAATACTATTCACTGCGTCAAACACTATTCATCGCGTGAACACTATTCAGCGAAGTTTCAAAAAATTCCAGAAATATCTCAAAAAATGACAGAGAATTACCAGCATGACCCTAAGCACTAATTCCCAACACCAGCAACCCTATGAGCACTCATGCATGGCTAGATCGATCAAAAATAACCAAAAATGATTTTCCCCCAATGTTTTATTCTAACCATACCACTTATCAATGTTAAAGATAGCTAAATCTTGACACCAAGCATTGACTATCATTGCTAGCAACCTTAGAAGCCTACATGCATGACTGAAAGTGACCATTAAGCATAAAAAAGCATTCCCCCCATTTTTTCACACTTAGCATGGAAGCCCTAGCATGGAAAAAGGTGGGTTGGGGGAGGGAGTCCAAAAACCACTTTAAAAACCTTTAAAATAAGTAGTTTTGGCTCCAAATCCTAGTCTTCAACCCCAGTAATCCTAGAGGCTAACATGAATGGTTGATTGAAGTCAAAACTAGGCTAGATCTAAGTTTTATGGTATCTCCACACTAGTAATTCCACCTCCATGCTACTTAGCATGGAAATTAAAGGGAAAAACCATTTGAAATCCATAACTACCTTAGAAAAACATTAACCAAGATTGTATGCACTCTATGACCCTGTCAACATCATATGGAGCTTTCAAACTTTAAGAAGCTGATGTCAGAAGGCAAAAAATTCATCCCCCCTTGTTTTCCATGTTGTGCTCTCCATTCCTAGTGTGGAAAGAAGGGGTGAAGTTAAAAAAACACTTATAAACACTTAAAGTTTCCAAAACTTGGCACAAAACCCTAATCCTTGACCCCGGTGGCCTCAAAAGCTAACATGCATAGTTGATTGAGGTTAAAATTGGCATAGATTTGAGTTTCATGGTTCTTTCAGCTTGAGGATACATTTTCCATGTTGAGGGTGGTATCATCAGCATGGAAACTTAAGGGATGACTTTTTTGGGGCTCCCAAACACCTTAGAATTGCATCAAATGACCTTTCATGTGCTCTAGAACCCTGGTAGCAGTTATTAGAGTCCTTAAACTTCATGAAACTAATCCTAGATGGCTAAAAATCTATTCCCCCTTATTTTCCATGCTAATCTTTCCATCCTCAGAGTGGAAGAAAAGGGGAAAGAAAAAAAAAACCACTTAGTGATGCCCAAAACTATTCAATTTTGACATAGATCCATAGCCCTTGATCCTAGCAACCATGGGAGGTACCATGCATGGTTGATTGTGCTTCAAATTGGCCTAGATCTAAGATCATTACTTCCTCAACACTAGAGTAACTTCCCCAGTGTGGAAAAAAAGGGGATAAGTTGTGTTTCCACTTTTGGAGGCAAGATGACATTCTCGAAAGCCAAAGATCTTCGCCAAAGAAGCCTAGGATCTCATAGCTTCAAGATTTCACCTGTTTGGCCTTATTTTAACCTTCAAAACCTATTCCCCCTATTCTTAAACACTAGAGTAACTCCCCCAACATGAAAATAGTGGGGAAGACCTTAAGTAACCTTAAATATCCTTCAAACATGCCCAAAATCAACCAGAAACTTGTAGAATCAAAGTTTGTAGCTATAGGGGCCTAAAAATTGGTCAAAGTGCCATAAATAACTTTGAATCCATTAAATAATTATCCTCCTATATTTCCATGCTAAGGATACTATGCCTAGCATGGAAAAAGGTGGGGGGTCATTTCAACACCTATTGACCCTCAAAATGGCTTCAAATTACCTGAGAATGAAGCTGAGAGATGCACAAGTTCAAAATTTGAACTTTAGCCACATGTTTGACCATGTTTGACTTTATTTTTCCTTGGATTTTGGTTTCCCATGTTGAACCCTTCTCTTTTCCAGGTTGGCCAGCATGGAAACAAAGGGGGAAGACTTTAGAACCTGCTTTTGGCCCTTACAAACCTTTGGGGAGCCCAATTTTGATGGATTTGACCTTGCACTAGCTTGGGAAGGTCCCAGGACCTTAATTTTGGACTTTGAACACCCCAAAACCTATTTTCCTTAGTCTCCATATAAAGGGCCTCTGTTTCCATGCTGAGCCCTATGCGAAAGCCTTAGTGAAAGCCTCAAAACAATAGATTTTTAGGTCTAAATAGCCTAAAAATAACCCTGATTGATGCCTAAACTCATCTAATAGCATTGTAGCCTCAAAAAATGGCCCACTAAGGCCCAAAATTGGAAAAACCTAATCATTTTAGACTATACTAACTAAATTTTATCATATATAGCATAAATTTTTACGTAATGTTTTGACTCATTTTTGGACTTATGTTGTTTGGATGACCTTGTTGACCTTTCTATGGCCTCTATACAGTAGTATATGTTCTTTGTTTACCCTATTACAACTCTATTTGTCTTTGTTTAGCCTTAAATGATATCAAATAGTGGGGTTTAACCTTCCTTGACCACCATATGACGATGGCCTACTACAGCCTTAAATTGGCATCGTAGTCCACCAAGAATTTAAACTGGCATCATGGCCTACTAAGGCCTTAAACTAGCATAATTGTAACATTTATTGATCATTTGTGACCTTACTCCTTATACTTACCCTTCTTTGACCTTTATGTGATTGTTGTTAGTCTCTATTGCATTTTTTTGAATTGACCTTATCTAATTGATGACCTTGGATGGCCTTGATTGCATTAGATTTGCATGTGTTTATGACATTTTAACATTATTTATTCACTTTTACCTAGGTGTCACTTAATATGCTTTTGGTTGATATGCAAGATCAAAGTATGAATACATGGGAGCAAATTAGTTTGCCTTTGTGTCTACATGGGCCTCATGATGATATTAAATAGTGTATTGACCCTAATTGCCTAGATCTTGAACTTGAGAGTTTTGTAGACCACATATCCTTAATAGAGAAACCTCTTGAATTTCCTAAAACCCTAGTTAAAACCCTTGACTTAAAAGCAGGAGACATAATTGAAGATCCTCCAGCTAAGATTCTTGTCATATCACACAATTGTAAGGAGAAAATGCTTGAACTAAGTTCCTCTTTAGAGCCTCAATGTGCCCAAGACATCACTAAAGTCTCACAAAATAACATTTAGGTATTTTCCTAGTCATATGAAGATATGCCAGGCTTAGACCCATGTCTAGTCCAACACAACATCATACTGTACCCTAGCATTAGACCAGTCAAGCAAAAAGTATGTAAGATTAGACCTAATTTGGCCTTGGCAATTCATGATAAAATCTTAAAGCTCTACCAAGTAGGTTTCATTAAGGCTATTGATTAAGTAGAATGGATATCCAACATAGTGGTAGTCCCTAAGAAAAAAATGGAAGTATCCATATTTGCATCAATTTTTAAGATCTAAATAAAGCAAATATTTAAGGACAACTTTCCTTTGCCTAGTATTGATTAACTTATCAATACTATAGCCAGACACGCCTTGTTGTCTTTATGAATGGATTCTCAGGATATAACCAAATTAGGATCAACCTAGAGTGCCAACTTAGCCTAACCTTTATGATCCTATGGGGTACTTTTTGTTATACCATGATGCCCTTGGGCCTTAATAATGCTGGGAGAACATACTAGAGAGCCATAACCTATATCTTTAGTGATTACATGTTAGGTTTGCTTAATGATTACGTAGATGACATAGCTATGAATTCTAAGATAGTTGATGATCATGCTAATGACCTAGATCTTATACTTAAATGATGCCTCAAATATGAGCTCAGGCTCAATCCTAAGGAGTGTGTCTTTAGTGTCAAGACTGGCAAGATTCTTGGCTTTGTAGTCTTTGAACAAAGGATATGCATAGATCTTGATAAGGTTAAGGCCATATCCAAATTTGTAGCACCTAACAACCTTAAGGAGCTTTTGGGATTACAAGGTAGATTACAATTTATTTGTAGGTTTATTGCTAGGATTATGGATAATTTACAGATCATGCAACACTTTCTTAAGAAAGGAGTTTACTATGAGTGGATGGCTCAATGGCAAGAGGCCTTTGAAAACCTTAACGAAGACTTGACACAACTACCAACAATCTATCCTCCACAAGAGGGTAAAGCATTTTACATTTATCTTGCCATCTTTAATACATCCATTACCTCTCTACTCTATCAAAAACATGATGACAGGACAAAAACGCCTATATACTACCTTAGCCATGTGTTAGTTGTTCACGAGACCTAATACACTAAGGTGAAGAAGTATTGTCTAGCACTAGTCTTCTCTTTGAAGAAGTGAATATACTACCTCTTTGGAAGCCTTGCAGGGATAACATACTCAGAGCCATAATGACCAACATCTACAAAAGTAGTTTCATGGCTTGATGGAAAGCCATAACCATAGAATTTGACCTTCATTACATCTCTCAACCTCAACAAAAGGTCAAGCTATAGCCGTACAACTCACAGTTTCACTTGTGTATGACTAAGAATCCATAGACCCTAAATTCCATAATGAACACATTAATATAGTGAGCTAAGTGCCCGAGGGTTATGAGGCAGTCATGAACATCGATGAAGCTTCAACCATCCATGGGGCTAGTGCTACTGCCATCATAACATTCCCATCTAGTGAGATCCAACCCTTTGCCTATCATTTTGGGTTCTCATGTACCAAAAACATAGCAAAATATGAAGGTTTGATTAGAGGGATGATGGTAGCTCCTGACCTAGTAATTAGATGCCTAGCCAACAAAGGTGATTCACAACTCATGGTTAGCCAAGTAACCGAAGTCTATGCATGCAAAGCTAAGCATTTATAACCTTACTATGACCTAGGGAAGCAATTATCACAACAATTCATAGACATTGATAACCAACACATACGTCCTAATGAAAATGCTAGAGATGATGCAATTGCAACACTAGCCCTTAGTGGACGCTAGATGTATTTAGCAAGTTTCCCACCTTAATTGTAAATTATGCTACTCCCATCATAGAGAACACTGAGGATACCTTTGTGGTCATTGTTCTTATTGCTCCTTCCAAGGAGTCGTACGATGATATCAAATTTTACCTTATGCATAGTGAATCCTCACAAGGCTTGACTACTTCTTAGAAGAACACCATACATAAGTGATCAAAGCAATATGTCATCGTAGGTGATAACACATTATGTCAATGATTCTATAATGGCATACTCCTAAAGTGCTTGGGTAAAATCAAAGCTAGAATAGTCCTAGAGGAGGTTCATGAGGGAGTTTTTGAAGGACATATAGGGCCTAGAGCCATGGATGCTAAGATTAGGTAGTTAGGTTACTATTAGCCCCATATGAAAAATGATTTCTTGCAAAAGGTTAAGCTATGTGACACATGTCAACGATATAGCAACCTGATACATTTGTCACCAACTGAGTTACATACAACCCAGATAACATGGCCATTTCAACAATGGGGGTTGGATGTTATTGGACCTATAATGCCTAAGTCTACCACAAGGCATAGCTTCATCATTACTGTAACCGAATACTTCACCAAGTGGATTGAGGCTATTCATCTAAGGAAGACCATGTTTGAACAAGTCTACAAATTTATTCTAGATAACATTGTAGCTTATTTTGGCATACCCATGACCACAGTTATAGATAGTGAACCTCAATTTAGTAGCCAAGAAACAAAGGATTTCTTTCATGACCTAGGAATTAAGCATTCTTTCTTGTCACCTTACTACCCTCAAGCCAATGGACAATAAAAAGCAAGCAACAAGGCTATCATCAACTTGATCAAGAAGATGCTTGCAAACAACAAGTAGAAGTGGCATGAGCAACTTATCCATGCACTATGGGCATAGAGAACAACTTATTGCATGGTAATTGGCTTGACCCCTTATAGCTTTGTTTATGGTTTTGAAGCTATATTACCTCTTGAATTGTAGGTTCCATCACTTCATGTAGCTTTTATGGACTTCATCAATGATAAGCAAAGTAAGGAGTTGTGGGTAATAGTACTAGTTTCAGCGGAGGAGTAGCGTATGTAGGTGCTTACTCCAATTGAACACTATTAAGAGAGGCAGAAGTTAAAACATGATCATAACTTGACCATGGGCAAGATCAAGGAGGGGGACCTAGTCCTTAAGGCCATCCTTGAGCATGTGGACAAATTGCCAACCAACTAGGAATGGTCTTTTCTTGTCACTAGATCCTCGAGGAATGGAGGATTCAGAATAGTTGACATGTCATTCCTATCTAAATCCATACTACATGTAGCCGAAAGATTGTCGACAAGCGAGCCTACTTCCAATAATTCACTACAACCTTAATTTAGCAACATGGCCTACTAGGGCCTTAAACTAGTACCATGGCCTACCACGACCTTAAACTAGAAACATCAGTAACCTAGATAGCTTGATTCTCATGTGGCTTGTATTCATTGTAACATTATAATATGTAGTGGTGTTTTGTAGTCTTTGTTAGTGCCTCTTGGATCAATTCTCTAAGCACCAACAAAAAGGGACCATTGAAANAATTGATCCAAGAGGCACTAACAAAGACTACAAAACACCACTACATATTATAATGTTACAATGAATACAAGCCACATGAGAATCAAGCTATCTAGGTTACTGATGTTTCTAGTTTAAGGTCGTGGTAGGCCATGGTACTAGTTTAAGGCCCTAGTAGGCCATGTTGCTAAATTAAGGTTGTAGTGAATTATTGGAAGTAGGCTCGCTTGTCGACAATCTTTCGGCTACATGTAGTATGGATTTAGATAGGAATGACATGTCAACTATTCTGAATCCTCCATTCCTCGAGGATCTAGTGACAAGAAAAGACCATTCCTAGTTGGTTGGCAATTTGTCCACATGCNAAAAAAAGTAAACTTCATCAAGTTATGCACTTTAATGTTGACTAGCTACTTCAATAAGCATGGTGGAGAGCTGAGTGTGGAAGGTGTGCCTTGGTTACTATTTATGGTAAACAAAATGGACATGGAGAGAAGCACTTACTATATATAATAACCCTCCAAATTTTGGTACCCATTTCACCTAATTTGGCAGCCAATTTGCAACAATATTACATCAAATTTGCAACTATTTCAAAGCCAATTTGTAGCCCCATTCATGGACCAAAGACCCTATAAAATCCAAACTCCAACACCATTTATAGGTTTAGCAATTTTAAAACAAAAGGGTTTTAGCAATTTTTCTCATGTTCAACCATTTTTTAGCATTATCAAACAATTTGCATACATACAATTCCATAATTGGGGCATTTTTAGGCACTCAAGAGCTCTTGCAAGTTTCCATACTTGCATTCTCTTGAACACTAGCATGAAAGTAGTGAGGCCTTAACATTTGGTGGATTTTGGTGTTAACATTACATGTCTAGGATTCCAAATCCAACATGGAGTAGTTTGACATTCAAATATTCCACCTTTCTCACCTCCCAACAGTGACCTAATTGGTAGATCCAAGGTTGTAGCAATAAAGGAAGGTTCAATAACATCAAGTGTGGCTTAGCACTTGGATCGTGGAGTAGATCACCTTGGCTTCAATGAGCTTTGAACTCTTGCACAAGTGAATCCCCTTTTTTGCTCATCCAAGCACCATTTGTACATATTTCTCTAATTTATTATTTATTCTTTTCTTAATAAAGTTTTAAT
This sequence comes from Gnetum montanum, assembly GCA_015680685.1. Classification (NCBI taxonomy): domain Eukaryota; kingdom Viridiplantae; phylum Streptophyta; class Gnetopsida; order Gnetales; family Gnetaceae; genus Gnetum; species Gnetum montanum. Next base: position 149,951 of record MNCI01021446.1, read on the forward strand.
TTTTAAGTTTTGTGTTAAGAAATAAATTTATTATTTGTGCACTATTCGAATTTGTTCATATTTCCATGTTTTGCATCTCCTAAGTACCTAGTTGATCTGTTAAACCAACTAGCGTGCCCCAAATCCCATTTTTATCATGGAGGCCCTAGGGATTTGGGGTTAAGAAACTACTTCCACCAAGGATCCTTGGTTTTTCATTCCAACAATCAAGGCTTTCTGTCACAACAGTTTTTCTTGGTGCTAGAAGGAGGACCTTTACCTAAATTTTGTAGCTAGATCTATTATTTTCATAGCTATTTGCATGCTTTTCCTTCATTTATTGTAGTTAAAACCCTTGAAAAATCACTGTTGGTTTTTCCCCCCTGAGATCAAAATTGCAACATGAAAGTTGTAGGTGGTTGGGCTTTGGCTTTTCACAGCACTTGCTATGAATTTTAAGGCCCAAAGCTAGCATTGATATCTCTTTTTCCCATTTTTTTTATTTCCAAAAGTTTATTTTATAGCTTCTAAAATTGGGTGGTTTAACTCATCCATGAGTTGACTTCCTTGCCCCATTTTTTCAAGTTGAGAGAATTAACAATTGCCTAGAACCAATTTTAGTGAAGAAAATAATAACTTTTCACTTTAGTTTTCAACCTTTCCCCCATCATCAATGTTGAGGTAGGAGGTGTGAGATTCTCATCATCTCACCCCCTTTCTTTTTCCCTCCCCCACCCTCTACCATACCCAACATGGAAGTAGTTGGGATGCCATCATTGGTAAAGTTTGAAATCAATTTTACAACCAAATCTGCTCTTGTTGTGAGTTGAAAGCCATTTTCTAGCCAAATCTCCCAAGGAATCCAATACTACCTTTACTCCCCACCCCCCCTATGGCAGAAAACTTAGCATGAAAGTTACAGGTGGTTTGGATGCTAGAATTTCACAACACCTATTGTGAATTCCTAGAACAAAGCCAATGTGAAAGCCTTGATAAAAATTTAATTTTTGATGACATAATCTTTGTCACTAAACAAATGTTGGTTTCCATACCAACCAAGCCTACTTTTCCTTCCTTTTTGTTGAAAGTTGGAAACTTGCCAAAACCATCTTTTGAAATTGCCAAGTTTCCATTTTGGTCTTCAAACTTTTCCCCTTTTCTCCAATGTTGGAATAGGAAGATGTGATATTTCCATTATCTCACCCCCCCTTCTTTCCCCATTCCATACCCAGCATAGAGGCACTTGGAAAGCCAACTTGGGAGAGGTTTAAAGCCAACATTGTCAATATTCTATTTTTGGTAAAGGGGAAAATCCCTCTTATCCCCCACTTACTAATTATAGTAAGTATACCATTTTTTGCCATTTTCATTTCCTCTAAGATTTTTTGAATTTGTTTCACTATAATTTACTCTTATTTTAACATTTATAGCCTATTTTATTTAAGAAATTCTCAACATTATAACCAGGTTTTTATGAAAATCCATCAAATTTCCCTTCACCTTCACTGACAAAGATTGTAACCAACAAGTCATGAGGGTGTATGATCCCAAAGACCCTATAATCATTGAGTGTAGGCGATCTTTGAGAGTCAAAGGAGAGAGTCCTAATTTTGTAGCCATTAATGAAGATTGCTATAACTTCATTTGTGCCAAAATACATGAAATCATGCTAATTCCCTAAATTGAAGTTGAAGCCAAGAGGGAATTTAAGCTCAGACACAAGGATGGGAAAGAGTACATCCCTTTCCCATATGAAGAAATTCCTCTTAACAACATCTATTTTAGCATTCTAGCCTAATTGATTGCTGCAGAAGAGGAAGATGGCCAACCTACTTTTGGGGAAAAATAAAAAGAGGATGATGAATTTAGGATAAAATCTAAGCCTAAAAACATCCTTAGAGGGTTGTTCCAACAAACATCCCCCAATGTCATAGAACCTTCTCATAATGCCTTTATTTTCTTCATGGGCATTGTGCCACCATCTTCCAGTCCTTCACATCCTACTATGGTTGATCCCATGCCAATTGTAGCTACACATAACACTCAGTCAATTCCACAAACAACAAAAAATAATGCATCAGTACCATTTGCAACAAAACCATGATATACAAAACCATCAATGGTGGATTTTACCACTGAAAATCAGTTAACTACTCACATGGGGCCCACCATGAGACCCCTAACAACACAAGGGTTACACACCATGTTTGTCTTGTTTGTGCCTCAAGTGTGAGCACAGACATCTTTTTCTTTATTTCGCACACAAGCCACAATCATAATGCAACCTTTTCCTTTTGCCATGCAACCCATAACAAGGCCACAAGCCTTACAATAGATACCACAACCTTATGTACAAGCGTTGCAAACTATGGGGCCGCCACAAGGCTTGGATCAAGCCTTCTAAATGATCGAAGACCTAACAAAGGAGTTGAAGAGGCTTAAAGCCTCTACCACACAAATCATTAAGATTATGGACTTCTACCAGGATGATTGCATAAGTCCTATAGTCCCATCCTTGACACTTCCTCCTAGTGTCCCCATTCCATAATTTAGCAAATATAATGGAGAAGGTGACCCTAATTCTCACCTTATCACCTTTCGATCTAAATGTTTGCTCTTGCAGCCATGGCCTTAGACCATCATGAGGATTTTCACTATGTCTTTAACTAGGAAAGAACTCAATTGGCATCACACATTACCTAGAGGATCTATATCCTCTCTGAAAAACTTAGTAGCCTAGTTTCTTAACTGCTTCAAGTATAACTTGAAGCTTGACACAACACTTGACTAACTCATGTAGGTCAAGCAAGGGCCCTTAGAACCTGTACAAAAATTCATTTAGTAGTGGAATGGATTGCTAAATGAAATACTAGAGCCCATAGCTGAAGCCCACTTGTTAGCTATATTCAAGAAAGTAGTTAATGACTTCATTAAGTCTAAACTCTACTACCTTGATCCATGATATCTTAGCGAAGCGTTCTCATAAACTAAAAACATAGAGGATGTCGTAGAGGCTAGCCATGATCTAACTAATATATCATATAAAAACCAACATGCTTGAAGAGACAAGGAAAATAGCAAACAAAACAACACTGCTATAGCAACTATAACCAAAGAAAACAAGATCACAAACCAAGGGCCAAAGGTCAATCCACTCAAGGCCACCACCAATGATCGTAGTAACCAATAATCAACTTCTAGAACCATTACATCGACAACAAGTAGACTTAACTTCGAAAGGAAGGACAAGTCTAAATATACCACATGGCCACTGAAACCATCGAAGTTGCAAGACTAATTGTTAAGAAGTGGATGTATGCAACATAAGCAAATGATTGAAGCTAGTTGAAAGAAAAAAAAGTGACTATGTGAAATAGCTAAAGATCCTACTTGAGTAACAAAGGATGATCCTTAGTTGCCTAAATACTTCAAGTTAGATATCATTTGCCACTATCATCAATTTCCTAGTCATGATAGAGACTTCTGCCTTACATTGAAGGATGATCTACAAAGGATGTTAGATAGAGGAAAACTAGTCTTAGATGATTCTAACCTAGTTTAGCCACAAAATCAGTCAATGCAGGTCTAAAAAGGCTCATGAATGCTAATGATAGCTCCTATGTTATTTTAGCATTCAACATCAATGACAACTAGAGACCTACCAGAGAACTATTCATGATCCAAGTACCCCTCTACAATGAAAGAGCTTCTTCAACTTCCCATAGCTCAAGACCTCCCTTTGTTGTTAGAGTACCATCATAAATGCCTCTAAGAAAACCTTTTTTCATCAAGGTTTCCCAACCTAATACAACCCAAATAGCTATAGCCCAACCAACTACACAATGATCCCCGGTGATGGGCAATGCTATTGAATCTTCCTTACAACGAACAACTAAAAACCAAAAAATTTCAACCAATAAAGCAAGAAGCATAAGAAAAAGCCTAACAACAAGGGAGATAAGTAGACAAAGGCATGAAAGGAAGTGGGTCCACTAAAGCCCATTCCCATTTCAGCTGTACCTATGATCTCCTCTATCCCATCCCCTTCAACTAACAAGCCATAGGAGGACACTAAAGACCATGATCAAAATAACAAAAAAGAGCCACAATAGCCATAGAATAAAGCCAAAGTTCACATTTTGGGATGCATGGAGAAAGTAAAGCACAACTGGGGTGACAAGTCCACGACCAATGACAAAAACTTCCTCGCTACAATGAACCAAGTCAAGCATTCACTCAAGCAAAAAAACACAACCTTAAATTTATATGACCTGATCATGCCTTTTGTCACATATTGTGAGGTGCTATTCAAAATGTTGACTTTGATATCCATTAGTGAGGATATTCCCACTAATGAGGAAGCCATCCATGGAGTAATGATTCCACCCTCACTAGGAGAGGGAAAGTCAACGTCATTGACATTTCACAATAGCAAAATTAAGGTTAATCCCTAGAATGGTGAGGTGACTATAGCCCCTTTATTCATGATCATACACATAGGAAAACTTAAAATACATTAGGTGCATGTTGATGATGGAGCTACAACCAATGTCATCCCATGCACCATCATTGAATGCTTAGGCTTAACTAAGCAAGTACAACTTATGATTATCACAACTCTTAAGTCCTTCAATGGATCAAGAGTTGTTGTCAAGGGGTCTATCTCCTTGTATTTCGTAGCTGGAGAATAATTCTGACAACTGCAAACTATTGGCGACCATTTGGGACACGACTGCCAACAAGTGTCCTTGAACAGGATTTACGTGCTTGCTAGTCTCTGGCAACACCAAGGCCCAGATACCTCCAAATAGACTCAGTAGTTAATGTGAGTATGTGTGTGTGCTGTTGGGGTGTGTGGTTGTGAAAAATGAAATGATTTCATTGTGTGTAAACTACAAATGACTTATCTTAAAGAGATTCAGCTAACTTTGCCAAGTACTATGAGTTGTTGAGAGTTCCTATTTTGTTCAATTGCCTAGTCTACGTGGTCCTTATAATACCTACTTGTAACGAATAAAATTTTGCAAAAAAATTTGAGCACAACTCT
>MNCI01021446.1:167905-199742 GCA_015680685.1 Gnetum montanum
AAGTGGGAACGGATGCTGACGCTAGTTAAATTAGACTTAGATCTTAGTTAGAGTTAGTTTAGTTTTCTCAACCCTTCTCCTGGTAGCATAGAAGATAAGCCAAAAATACCAAAAAAATCACATACCTCAGACTTGCTTAACCATACACCGTGACACTTACAAGCAAGCTTGGGAAGACAACGAACGATTAACCCCAAGTGTTTCTTGTGGCGTTAAGGCATTTAGTCTGCGGAGCTCGACCGGATCGCGCGTGTACGCTCGTTTCGTATGGTTGAGTGTAGGGGTACCTCGCCACTCATCAACGAGGAACCAAAATAATCTAGATATGATTTTTCTTCCCCTTTAACAACACAAAATTCCAAGAAAAAAACACAAAATATTTTCATATCTGTTAACCCTCTATTTGACATTCCAACTACAACCATGAGTTCAACCACAGGGGTAGGATCTCAAAATCTAAATACTACCCAATTATCAACTTATGTAACCATAATTGGAGGAACTTCCCAACCAATAAGCACTTTGAATATACAAACTCCACCACCAATATCCTATAGTAACCCCAATAGTAACCTCTACTTACACGATGGAATCATCTTCACATCATACACCTCCCCCATTTTTCTTAGGTTCAATTTCTTTCTCCATTGGTAGTTTGAGTTCCAATGTTTCAATTGGCCAAGCTTACCTAGGACAAATCCTTGGAGAGTTATTGAATCAAAGGGCATCCATCATACCTCAAGGCCCATTAGTTTTTCCATAGGGAAGAGATGTAGAGGTTAAAAATATTCACTTATTATCTATTTTTAAGGGGACAAATGATAAGAATCTGGTTACCCACATAAGAGAATTTGAAACAACATTAGCTATGTTAGCACTCAAAGTGGGGACAGAACTAAGATGATTACCTTTAAATCAACCTTAAAGGATAAAGCTAACTTTTGGCTACAAACCCTTAGAACAAAAATTAGTTCATGGGATGAGTTTAATAATGCTTTCCTACAAAGATTTCTTTCTAATGATAGGTTGTATTCATTAAGTAATTAATGAGTTTTATGCAACATGAGGATGAGGATTATGAGAATACCTTTGATAGATTTAAAGGACTATGTTTAAAGAATCCAAACCATGGCTTTCTAGCCCATCAATTAATCCAAATATTTGTAGAAGATTTACTACCTTATTGTAGGTAAAATGTTGACTTTGCATGTGGGAGAAATATTTTAAATGCAACACCAGAAGATGGTTGGAGAATCATAGATTCATTAGTAGACCAAAGTAAACATTGGCCAAAAACCAACATTATGCAAGGCATGACTCAACAAATAGAATAGTTAAATAGAAAAGTGGATGAATTAACATGATTGATTAAGAAACAAGCTCATAGAATTCAAATTGAAGCATGCAACATTTGTGGTAGTCCCCAACATGGCCAAACAACCTACCTAGCCTTGTTTTATTATTAAGAGAAAATTCAAGAGTCAACAAAGGCTTTTCAAAAATTTAAGAGCCAACCAACAATGAACTTTCCTTAACAACCATTTTACCAACAACAATATCCTCAAAATAACTTTAGGCCATTTAAGAATCCAACTAATGAACACTTAAATAAACTCATCCAAAGCCTTACTTCCTTCATAGAAGAAAGTAGATAATTCATAAGTGAGAGTAGAAGGAGATTTCATGACTTAACAAAAAATTAATTACCATCCCAACTTTAACCTAATCCTCCATCTCAAAGAAAAGGAAAAGAGCAATTACATTCCATTACTACGAGTGGAAAAACAATTGAACGCAAACCCCAAAAGAAGGTGAGAGTTTAAGAGGTAGACCACAAATAGTCAATGAGGAAGATCAACCAACTAGGGAAAAAAATAACTATTACTCTCTAGAAAACCAATTTTACCTCCTTTTCCTAAATGATTACAAGAAAACTTTACAACCAAATCCCATCTTGAAAAAATGTTTAGTGAATTATATTTACATATTCCTTTGGAACAAGCAATAAAATACACCCCTCTTTATGAAAAATACTTAAAGGAATTATGCACTAGGAGAAGAAAGGAAAAAAATTCCTAAATAAGTTTATTTAGTTGATAATCTTTCTCAACTTATATAAAGATATGAAATTCCTAAATACTAAGATCTAGGAGTTCCTACCATTTTGATGAGTCATCATTGGCTGGTTGCATTGATGAGGCCTCGTCAATGTCACCCTACATCGATGAGGCCCTGTCAACGCATTGTCTATCTGTCACCTATAAATACACACCTTCTAGTTGCATTTATGGTAATCTAGATTTTAGTGGTAGTGAAGCTCTTGCATTTTTTCCATTCAAAAGTTAGAATTTTTTCCCTCAAGTGCTTGCAGTAGAAGTCATTGAGTGTACGGATCTTTATTCAAGCATTGTTGTACCTGAGCACAATAGTGTGTGTAGCAATAAAGATGAGCTTTTTGATAAACCTTGTAGCACTTTGGATAGATTAGCTATTTCATTTATGCATTCAATGTTTTCAATTATTTAGCAAATATTTTCCAGCAATTGAGTTAATGAAGCAATTTAAGCTAGATAGATTAAATACATAAGTACGATTACTTCGAGCATAACACGTATTCACTTAGTAATCCCAGTAGTGTTATTGCTAGGTACGCCCAATAGCATAGCACTTGGTTGCCTAGCAATGGATACGTGGGTTTAGGATGTGTATGAAAAGTAAGAACAGATACTTATGTTAGGATTAATTAAATGATTAGTTAATTAGTTAATTAAAATTATTTTTATCTACATTTCAAGCACTTGATTATAAAACATTAAAAATGATACAAATCAAATGCTTTAGTTACACTTAACCGTACCAACAAACGTCACAAGTGTAATTGCAAAGACAACGATTGACCTTAAGGCTAGATTCACTTCCGAAAGGGCTAGTGCACTAGAAATGATGAAGTCCATGAAATTTGACCATATCATGCATGAACACTTTGTGATTCATATGGTTTGGCATAGGGGTACCTCACTACTTATCATTGGCATCACTGCCAAGGACTTTTGTTTGTGGAATGTGCACTATTTAGGTCTAAGTAAATATCATTAATATTGTTGTATGAACCTAAAGGTCCATATCATTCCCACTATACATAAAATTATGAAAGCACACTGACAATTTTATTTTGTCTTGCAAAATTTCTTCTTCTTCTTACAAGCTTGAAGATACTAAACCATTGGTCCCACAAGAATGCAAGGTGGTATACACTCATCCAGATGAGTTTGTGCCAAATTTCACCTTCATCCTACATCAGGATGAACAAATGTGATGGTGTGATATGGAGGGCAATGTTGTCTTACCTCCCAATAGATCTATGCTTGGAATGCTATTTAAAATCCTTAAGAAGTTGGGCATAGTAAATCTTCATGAGGAGTACATTATGGATGGATATGATACTCGAAACTACTACCCCACTGAAACATAATGTAAGCAAGATAAACGTCAGGAGAAACTCCATAAAGCTACAAAGGGAAAACATTACACTAACTCCTTATTCCTACTAAATCAAGAAGACAATGAGGATCCTCCCTTGGAAGGTTCTCAACATGAAGATTCTCCACTCCCTGCTACTAATGATAAGGGTGTGAACCTAACCCTATGATTGAGTATTCATAAATTGGGATTAGGAAAGAGTGATAGCCAAGGTAGGGACTTGGGTAAACATTGCAGCAACAAGGGATCTAGGGATGGTGATCATAATAAGCGTAAGAGTAGTGGTGAACATCGTGGTGGTAGTGGTAGTCCACCTTCCTCTTCATTCAATTTTGAACATTCCTCTTCATCTAACTGTTCTTGCGGAAGTCACCATCAAAACAACTATGATGAAGGTGATCAACGAAATAACAATGATTGTGAAGGCCATTAAAATTAAAGGGGTGGTCAAAACCATCATCAACATCATCAATGTAGAGATGATGATGAACCTTTATTGGTGACTTAAAGTATGCCCAACATTGTAGAGGTAGTGAAATCCTGACTAGGCATATGAAGGATAGTTGGATCAAGCGCCTAGACATGAGTAATATCCCAACATTTGAGAGGGGATACAATTCTAATCTACAAAAAGATCTACAAGCTTTTCAAGATGCTTGTGCCTTATAGAATATAGAGAATGAGTGGCAGGAACTCAAGCTTTTCCCAAGGATACTCATTAAGGAAATTGAAATTTGGTATTGATCCTTAGAGCCAGAATCTATCTGCAAATGGAGTACCATGTTAGAACTATTTAATGACAAATACTAGACGTACTCCAGAGTGTCTAATCTGAGAAGGCAATTCCAAGGTTGGAAATAGGGAGCACATGAACCCTTGGATGCTACCATGGGATAATACTATTCACTCCTACACCAATGCCTTGGCCATGATTACTCTTAGAGGGAACAACTTCACCACATCATAGATGGACTCAGACTAGAAACAAAAAGAACCCTTGGGGTGTATGCCCAAGGAAGATTATCTAAACTGAGAGCTCATTAGATCCAAAAGTTAATTGTGTAGGTAGCAAAAGAAGAAGGTGAGCTATGAAAGAGGGAAAATGCTAAAGAATATAACCAAAATCCTTCCATTAGAAAATGAGAGGTCCAATTTTGTGATGAGGAGGAGTTATCACTTGATGAAATGGTGAACAGAAAGACCTTTCCCATCCAAAAATCTATTTCTAATATTTTGGCCAAGGTTGCCAAGTTATGCAATTCTTTGGATGACAAGTTTCAAACTACTTCAAAAATTGCCAAAGAATCCAAAGAGAAAAATAGTAATCATAATTGCAAGAGGCAAAAAGAAGCTGAATGTGCCTACTAAAGAGGTAAGGGCAAAGCTATTGTAGTAGAGGAAGTTGTGGAGTCTGACATTGATAATAAAACTAAATGTGACATCTATCAATATGAACATCCAAAGGGATGTTACCCTATGATGTCACACTTACAAGAGTCTGGAGTGTACGCATTGAATCCTTACCTAGCACATAGGAAAGCTCCAAGATGATTGCCTTATCCTCAAGGTAGTCCAAGATAGTTCCACCATTAACAACAAGCTTACTAACCAAGTGGAGCTCCTCCACAACCATACAAATAATACCAAAAATTGTATCAACCACAATTGTGGAGAATGCCACTGCCAAAGCACTAGTACCTTTATAGACAACCAAATTCATACTGGTACTATGTTCAATAGCCTATCTCCCCTAGAAGTTCTATGAGTCATGCATCATTCCAGCATCACTATTATCCTCTAGAGTACCACTAAACACATTCACCATCTACTCGAGGAAAAAACCTATATTTTTACCCTTATCATCCTCCACATCCCTCTACACCTACACCTCCACCTTCAGCTTAATTACCTCCTACTACATCCATGCAGGGTGAAATTCCTCCACAACCATAACAACAAAATGCTACAAGGGTTGTACACTCACAACTAGTTTTCAACCAAGTGGTCTAGATAATTGATCAAGGAAATGACATTTCTTCTGGCCTAGCAGTCCTCTCCAGCCCTCATAACTTACTCCAGCTAATTGCCCTACATCTCAAGAATCCTCATTCTCTACATCAAATACCTTTGAGTGCCCTTCAAACTAAGTGCTACCTAGGATCCATACTGTAATGTTAACCCATGCTATTTCTAATTAGATCAAGACTGGAAACCTTCCTACAAAAAGATTTGATTCAGGAAGTCCACTCATCTATCTATAGATTTCTAGACAAGAGCCATGCAAATCTCTTCTTGGCTCTGGTTTCGAAGTTAGCCTCATCTCCCATGATATGTACAAGGCTTGGAACCTACCACCTCTTAAGAAGAGCAAAATCCATTTAGAATTAGAAAATTAGTCAATTACTATCTCTTTGGGATTAGTAGAGGACATTGTAACCACATTTTGTGGGTGGTCCTATCTTGCTGAATTTTTGGTAATCAAGGTTAACAACTACAAATGTGACTTCCCCATCATCATGGGAAGTGCTTGGTTAAGCACAGTCAATGTGCGAATGGGTATAAGGGACCTATCTCTCAAAATATCTAAGGAAAATGAGCTAGGAAAGATTAAGAAGAAGCATATTCCATGCATCACATACAACGACAATTGGTGCAATTGTGTGCAAACGATTTGGTCCATCAAGAGCACATATATTAAGGGATGCAATCAGTGTGCACAAGAAATTAATATTCAATGGTGTCTATACGTAGCAACTACAAAATGGGAGGGCACCCTATGGTTGATAGCTAATTCAGATAGCAACATAATATGCATGGAGCCAATTGAGAGTCTAACATGTGCATATGTTGAAGGTATGAACAAAATTAAACAAGTTCATTCCCAACTCTCTAATAAAGATGATGATACTTGTTGGGGAGAGTTGGAGATCTCTGATCACTTCAAGTAGGAGCCCTTAGAACTAAAAATTGTAACAACTGATATGAAGTAAGCATTTCTAAAGAACGATAGACCAGTCATAATTAATGCCAAACTTACTCTTGAGAAAAAAGAAAAGTTGTTAAAGGTGATGAATAAATGGTCAATAGCCTTTGCTTGGTCATATCCAAAATTAATAGGAATTGATCTAAGGATATGCCAGCATCGCATCTACACTGACTTGGCCATGAAGTTTAGAAGGTGGCAGTAGAGGTGACTAAACCCTAAATTGTAGCAAATCATTGAGGAGATAGAGCAACTCCTCAAGGTAGTGTTTATCTATCCAATTGTAAATAGTAAGCGGGTTAGCCCACTCGTAGTAGTACCAAAGAAAGGTAGCAAATTATAAGTTTGCATTGACTTTATGCTGTTAAATATGGAAACATTTAAGGATCGTTTTCCTTTGACATTTGTAGATCAAGTGTTAGATACCATATCCAGTCATTGTTATTATAATTTTTTGGACAGTTATAGTGGCTATAACCAAATCCAAATTGCACTAGAAGACTAGGTCAAAATAACATTCACGAGTTCCTAGGGACTTTTGCATAATGTAAGATGCCATTTGGCCTATGCAATGTCCCTGAAACATTTCAATGCTTAGTTCTAAGTATCTTTCAACAACAAATAGGTAGTGGTGTTGAAGTCTTCATGGATGACTTTTCCACCTATGGAGCTACATTTGAGCAAGCCTTAGACTGACTTGAGCAAGTACTAAAGAGATGTGTAGAGACAAACCTATGACTAAACTAGCAAAAGAGCCATCTCATGGTCCAAGAAGGCATTATGCTAGGGCAATAGATTTCACAGAAAGGGATTGAGGTAGACCGAGAAAAGATAAAGGTCATCTAAGGAATAACACACCAACCAGAGATCGTAAAAGATGTCTAGTCATTACTTGGACACATTGGTTACCATTGGCAATTTATTGATATTTTCTCTAAGATTGCAAAGTTGTTGGTAGAACTTACAAAGAAGGATGCACCTTTCATTTGGACCAAGGAATGTGAACATGCATTCCAACAATTCAAGGAGAAACTCATAGAAACACCAATCCTACAAGTACCAGATTGCTCCAAACCATTCCATATCATGACAGACACATCTAACTATGCTTTGGGAGTGGTGTTCATCTAGTTAGATGATAAGAAACATCCATATTATATCCATTGCAAGAGTGGAAGCATTGTGGGGGCATAGTTGAATTACACCACTATGAAGAAAGAATTAATGATAGTGGTCTATATGCTAGAAAATTTTAGACATTATGTGCTAGGTTATAAGGTATTTATACATATGGATCATAGTGCAATTTTTTTCCTTATGAATAAGCTGAAAATGAGCCCTTTTGTTATATGGTGGCTTGTGATCTTGTAGGAATTTGATCTTAGTATGGTAGATTGAAAAGGTATCGAGAATGTGGTTGCTAACCACCTCTCTTGCTTAAGATGGATTAATAAAGAGGAGGAGAGCCTACTCTCTGATCAATTTCTAGATGAACTTCTCTTTACTGGAGCAATAAATGAACAAACACCTAAAAACGCAATATGGTATAATGGCATCCTCAGATATCTTCTCACTCAAGAGATGTCACAGGACTTGGATTTTAGGAAGAAGTAATAATTTCTTCATTGGGTCAAATACTTCATGAAAATAAATAGACATCTTTACAAGGTGTGTGCTAATGGCCTGATTCGTTGGTATGTTCTTGACAAAGATTAACTACACATCCTCCAGGATGCTCATGAAGGACCTTGCAAAGGCCACTATGTAGGAGGACACATGGCCATAAAAATCCTGATGGCAGGATACTATTGGCCCATAATCTTTAGGGATGACCACCAGTTCATCAAGTCTTGTGAACATTATCAACATGACAGGGGAATGACCGCTTGCATGGAAGGTCCTCAATAGTGGATTCAACCACTGAAACCTTTCAACATATGGGGTGTTGACTTCATGGATCCCATCACACCCATGTCTAACGGGAAGGCATATATTATAGTACCGTTTGACTACTACACAAAATGAACAAAAGCGATAGTCATTACTGATTATACATCATCCACTATTGCCAAATTCATACAACAAAATATCGTGAATAGATTTCGGGTGCCACATTTACTAATTTTTGATAATGGAACTCATTTCACAGGCATCACATTTAGAAAATTTATGCAACTTTTAAGGGTAGAACATAAATTAACAACACCTTACCACCCCCAAGCTAAAGGTCAAGTAGAGGTAACCAACTGAGAGATTATAAAAATACTAACGTGAACCATTAGCAAATATAGAAAGGGCTGGAGTATAAAACTTAATGATGCTCTCTGGGATTATCATTCAACTTGGAAACTTCCTATTGGATATTCTCCCTATGAGTTCATGTACAAGAAACTTCCAATGCTCCCAATTCAATTCGAGCTCCGTACACTCTCAATAGCTTGTGATCTAAACCTTAACCTAAGTCTAGCACAGAAGGAAAGAATAATTAATCTACATGTGCTAGAAGAAAATTACTTAGTGGCCCTATCCTTGAATGAGGTGAACAAGGCATTTAGCAAGCAACATCATGACCTTAGAATCAAGAAAGTAAAACTCCAACCAGGAGATAAGGTTCTTTACTAGAACCCCACACATATACCCCAAAAGACAAAATTCCAAACATTGTGGGAGGGACCTTATATAATTGATCAAACCTTTCCCTCTAGGGCCATGATAATTTACAAACCTAACAACCCAAATAAAAAGTAGTTGATCAATATCCAATAAGTGAAGCCTTTCCTTGAACCAAGATAGGCCAGTGTAAATACTACATCAATGAATGGACAATCATGTTCTATTTTTCAAATCTCCTCCCTCCAGCTTAGTCGTGGGAGAGATGGCTATTCGTGCTGACCATTATCATGGCCTCTCGATTTTTCTACCTTTTTGTTTTTTGTTTTTCACATTTTTGATTTTACAAATATTTGATTTTTAAATTTTTCTAATTTTATACCATTTTTAGTACCTTTTAAATTTCTTAATTATTTTACACTTTCTTATATATTTTACCTTATTTTGTTTCTTTTGTTTAAATGTTATATTCTCTCATTTTTGCTAATAAATTTGCATTATTATCACAGGACACAGTGATGTTGTTGTTGTTTATTAATGATGGTTTATGCTTAATGTGTGATTGTCGATGTCTGGTTTCTATTTTTGAATTTTGATGCCTGATGACTTTGACATGGTTTATTTTTCATAGAATAGGCAATGGGTCCACATCATTCTCCCATCCAATGAACTCTATGGTTTTCTTTGTTTTGGGAATTTGAGATCCCTTTTTCCTTAAAGAAACTTTTAATCAATTAGTCACCTTGATAGTTCTAGAATTAGGAAGGATTCAAAGGTTTGTAAAGGGTGTGACCTCAAGGGGACTCAATACTCTTTGTACTCTTCTTCTTGCTTGAGTGCTTGAGTGTTTCTCATGGACTTCTTACCATTCAACACAAACCACTGAAGGAAGTCAAAAATAATGTCGTTGCATGGTGTGGTTCCCATCACCNAAAGGAAGTCAAAAATAATGTCGTTGCATGGTGTGGTTCCCATCACCAAAAAAGAAAATGATGGGAATTCAAAGCACACCCCTTTGACATGAATAAGTCCTCACATGGTGTGGTTCCCATTTCAAAAAAAAAACAACAACAATGGAAATTCAAAGCACACCCCTTGGACAAATAAAAGGGCTACAAGCACTAGTTATGCGACTTGAACAACAAGCACCTATGCCTAACTGTCCACTCTAACTAACATCCTCTCTCTTACTTCCTATTTCTCCTTTCTTCTCTCTATGGAACAATGGTTGTTTTTTGGAAGCAATCTTGTGTCTTGAGTGGGTGGATTAGTCTTAGAGTGGTGATGTGAAGTCATTGAAAGTGGATGGTTTTAGTCTGGACTAAGGATGGAACTTCTCAAATCATTTTAATCACAAATTTTACAAGGGACTTCTTATGACCTCCATTTGGAACTTCATTCCACCTTCTCTACCATCCATCTATGCTACCATAATTTACCTCACTACTAGGTTCTATGTATGCACTATGTCTTAGTCTGATGTGTTGGGATTCTTGAGTGGATTCTTTCAGGTTGGTCCTTAACTTGTCATGATCATTAAATTGACTATGGGGCCCACAGACCCCTTAGTTGAGGTTATGCAAGGGTAAAAAGGGCATGAGCCTATTATGGGGAGGACCCACTTGCATAGCTTTTAGCTTGGTTAATTAAGGTTTCTTACCTTTGACATCGCTACAATCCTATATTTCATATTTTCCATTATGTAAACCTCTTAGTACTCCTTAGTCTTTCATTACATTCATCCATTAAATTAAATTTTCTTCATTTTCTCAACTTTATGAACTTTAATGCCCTCGTCTCATGATTTCATACTATTCTTAGTCTTCTAAGCTTTCATTTGATCCCAATTTCATCAAAAAATTCATTGTATTTTGAAAGTTTGATCAAAGTCAACAAAAGTCAACAATGGTTAATAGTTGCATCGATGAAGCCTCATCAACATAGTTGACCGCATCGACGAGGCCTCATCAACGTAGTGAAAAAATACTATATATACTACTAGACACTTTGGAAGTTTTTGCAATTTTCTCATAACACACAGGGAATTGTTGCAATTTTTCAAAGCCCAAAACCTTCCAGAGCCCATAACTTTCAAACTGTTTGTCCAAATCACTCTATTTTTTTATCTTGCAAACCTTAAGGTTTCTGATGAAAAACTTATAGAAGTTTTTGAAAATTTTCCTAACTCCCCCAAAGGGTGAATAACCTTAACCATATATAAACATCAACTTTTTCTAAGTTAACCCTTCAACCAACCTCTGGGATGAATTATTCATAATAACACATAAAATAAATAATAAGCGAATTCATTAAATTAGCCATAATCACAACTTAACCAGGTATAACTATCCCAAAGAGTTAAGGTATCCCAATTATTTTGAGGTTACACAATGATTGCTAATCCATGGTCTTATTGTGATTACAGATGGCACCCAAACAAAAGAATTTGCAAGAAGGAGAACCCTCACAACCATGAGAGAAATAACCCAGAGTTGGAAGGGGCCAATAGGAACAAGGCCAAGAACTATCAAAGGTGACCCATGCAATAGGACCTCTTCGAGAGGAGCCTAAAGTGGAATCTATTCAATAGATTCTAAGGGAAGAAGTGCCTAATAGACATATCTACACTTCAAGATGTGCAGACATTCATAGGCATGATCGACGAGAAATTAAACACAACCCAACATGAACAGTTGCTGGAACGACTGGTAGGAACTAGACAACTGACTTCGAACATCTTTGATCTCTTCAAGAACATCACTACAACTCAATCAGAGCTACTAAATGTAGGGGGTAGATGGATCATTTTAGAAGGGCAACTAGAAATGGCCTAAGAGAAAAATCAATGCTTGGCCACGGAAATTGTTGAACTTCATGCTTGACTTGTAGAATAAGAAATCCTTAGCCTAGCAATGAGAAGAGATGAAGCTATCAAACAACTTCAAGAAGGATTTCAAAAGGTTAAGGAGGAAGTAGTAATGGCTATCTTCAAATAGTCCATGGTAGAAGTTGAAATGCACTTAATCAAAAAGAACTTGAATCAGATGCACTAAGAGAACGAAGCATTGACTGTGCAAAATCATTGCCTGCAAAATGTTGATGCTCAGAGAGATCAAATGCAAGAGTTCATTCATCAAAAATAGGAGCATATTGCCAAGGTAAATACTAAACTAAGGAAATTGGTTGTGGAGAACTGTAATCTCTCAATGAAGGAGGTACGCATCTTGTGACTAAAGTATGACATCAAGATAATTGCTTAGAAGAATGAAGCTCTTAAATTTGAGTAAAAAATCACTACAGGGACCAGGTTGGTTTGCAAAAGGAAATTAATGAAAAACAAATCTAGATGGCAAAGATAAAAGTGAATAAATCCCTCTAGCAACTACAGTAATGAAGAGAGATGTGATGGCCCATCCTTAATGTGATTGACGCCTACAACAAAGTAGAGATTCATTTGAAGGAGTTTTGTATCAAAGAAATGATAAAGTATATAAAGTTAGCCAACCTCTGTTATGCAAACTTGGCAATGTTGAAAACTGAACAACTATAGTTAGAATTGGAGAAGCAAGTGGCTAGCTTGTATCTACTATACGAGGCTAAGTTCAAATACCACAAGGACACCAAGCAAAAGATTAAAACTGCTAACATTAAACTCAAAGTTCTTAGAGGTTGATTCGAAGATCAACGATTTATCACTGAGAACTTAGCCAAATGGATGAATGACTACTAGGAGCTGAAGAACATAGTGAGAGCATTCGACATTGAATGCAAATAGTTTTCTACCTAGTTTGTCAATGCTAAGAAGTTGTTTCCAACAATCCCATGTCCTTGGGATGTGCCCGTTAACCCACATTGGGGAAGCTGTGTGGATGGTGCATGATCCTAAGAGTAAGAAGGAGAAAATGAAAGCACTGTTAGATGCTTTACACCTTCCGCTTGAAGTTGTAGCAATAGTAGGACAATTGTAGCTGCCTCAAACACCACCAATGTGTGAAGCTAGTGAAGGTCCCTCAGAACCTTAAGAACCACCACTGCTTAAGATCATTTGATCTTCTTCAACAAGCTTCACACCATCAAGAAACATGTTGTCCAATTTTTAAAGAGTTGTATCATGGTGTTTAATTTTGTGTCCTAAACACCACCATTTTTGTAATGTGTTGATTTATACAACCGGGCACTCCATTTTTTGTCAAAGTTAGTCAATTTGTTTTGTTGAAGAAAAGTTAGTAAATAATCCCATACCTTTCTAATTTTGTAAGAGAAACCTAGGATAAATTTTTATTCAGTCATGGTGGTATGATGGGTCATCATTGGTTGGCTGTGTTGATTAGGCCTCGTTGATGTAGTCAACTATGTCAGTGAGGCCTTGTCGATGCATCTTGCCCTACATTGATGAGGCCTTGTCAACATAGTGTCTATTCGTCACCTATAAATACGTGCCTACTAGCCACATTTATGGCAATCTAGATTTTAGTAGCAACGAAGCTCTTGTAATTCTTCCATTTGAAAGTTAGAATTTTTTCCCTCGAGTGCTCGTAGTAGGAGTCATTGAGTGTATGGATCTTTATTTCAACATTATTGTACCTGAGCATGACAATGTGTGCAGTAATAAAGATGAGCTTTCTGATAAGCCTTATAGCACTTTGAATATATTAGCTATTTCATTTATGCATTCAATGTTTTCAATTATTTGCTAAATGTTTTCAATTATTTAGCAAATAGTTTCTAGAAATTGAGTTAATAAAGCAATTTAAGCTAGATAGATTAAATACATAAGTACAACCACTTCAAGCATAACACATATTCATTTGGTAATGCCAGCAGCATTATTGCTTGGTATGCCTAGTAGCATAACACTTGGTCGCCCAACAGTGGATATGTGGGTTTAGGATGTGTATAGAAAGTGGGAACGAATACTTATGTTACAATTAGTTAAATGATTAGTAAATTAGTTAATTTAGATTTCTTAATTAAGTCCCTTTTTATCTATATTTCAAGCACCTAACTATAAAACATAAAAAATGATACAAATCGAATGCCTTAGTTACACTTAACTATACCAATGAATGTCACAAGTGTAATTGGGAAGACAATGATTGACCTTAAGGCTAGATTCACTTCCTAAAGGCCTAGTGCACTAGAAATGATGAAGTCCACAGAATTTGACTAGATCATGTGTGAACGCAATGTGATTCGTATGGTTGGATGTAAGAGACTCACTATGCTATGACAAAAACTCTCTAAAAATCATGTGCCCAAGTGCTATATTTACAGGTCGGCATATACCCCATGATATTAGACACTTAACATCACATCTTGGAGTTTGATATCACATATCCAATATTGGAGCACATCTAAACACAATTCCTTATACCCCCACAACTGAATGAAAACTTTTTCTCAAGTGAACAAGAGGAGGAACAAGCTCCTTAGAAAATATTGGGCAAGTATGGAAATATTGATTAACATACAAACTAACTCAGATGGAACAAATAGACTTTAAGTGCCTAAGTGTATGGATATACAATCTTTTATAAAATTGGGTGTTCATGATAATAGAATTAAATACCTTGGACAAAACCGACATCCAACTCCTCTGGTAGCTGAAGAGTGAGGGAGAAGATCCAACGATTATGAATGATCCTCTTCACATGGTGCTGCTACTTCTTCCTTAGTGAAGATAATTCCACTTCCAGTCCATGCTTTCCACTACAATCATAAAAAAATTATGGATTAGTGTGCAATGTGTAACATATAACTTTTAAGTACCTTATCTTGTCAGTGGTTACACTTGACTAGGTTGTGATTTTGGTGAATTGAGTTTGTTAATAGTGTTAGCAAAAAAACTAAAGAACAGGGTGACATGGATAAGCAGCTCATTAAATTTGAAAAATTTCAAACATAATGAAATACTTGAAGAGGGTTAAGAATTCACAACAATAGAAGGAGGATTTCATCGAAAAGAATTATGATGATGTGCACAATTAGATTTCATTAATGAGGTACACAAAAGAATTTGATTGTAAGAATGTCTAAGGATAAAGAACTTAACTAATCCAACCAAAATGTATGAGAGTGGATCCTCCCTGAAGCAGGCACAGGCCTTTTATTGCCCTTGCATAACTTCAAACCGAAGAGTTTGTGGGCTCCATGGATGATTAATGGTTATGGAAAGTTAAGTACAAAAACCTGGAAAAAACTACCTAAGAATTTTGTCACATCAAACCAAGACATCGAACAAGAACATGAAATTGATAGTGAGGTGAAACATGGAAAGCATAGATGGATGAGAGAGTGTGTGGAATGGAGTTCCCAATTAAGGTCACATGAAGTCCTTTGTGAATTTTGTGGTTAAATGACATGATAAAATCCCTCCTTAGTCCAGACCAAAACCAACCATATTCAATGACTTCGCATTGCCATTCTAAGACCAGTCCATCCCCCTAAGACACAAGAGTGCTCCCACAAAATAATCACTATTCCTTATTAAAAAAGTAAAAATAAGTAGGAAGTGAGGAAGGGCCTTAGTTAGAGAGGACTTTCAGGCATGGGTAACATATCATTCTAGTCCCATAGCCAGTGCTTGTAGCCCATTTATTTTGATTAAGGGGTGTGCTTTGAATTTCCATCATTTTTTTTGAAATGGAAACCACACCATGCAAAGACTTATTTAACTTCCTATTATTGGTTGACATGGAATGATAAGAAATCTATGAAAACACACATGCACCCAAGTAAGAAGAAAGGCACAAAGAGTACCAATTCCCCTTAAAGTCACATCTTGTTCAAACCTTTGAATCCTTTCCAATTCTGAAAACTACCAAAGTCACAAGTTCATTAAATTTTTATTAATCAAAATGGGACTACACATTTCCAAAATAAGGAAAACCATAGAATTTGTGGATGGGTGGATGTTATGGACTCACTACCTGTTGCATGAAAAGGAAACCATATCCAAGTGATCAGTAACAAAATTCAAAGCTAGAATTCAAACACCGACAATTAAATAATTGAATAGCACATGCCCACATTAATTAAATCACACTATACCCAGTTGACAATAAGACATAGCATTATTAAAACATAATAAGAAAATCATATCTAAATAAAGGAAGATATACAAAAAGTTGTAAAATAATTAAGAAAAATAAAACATACTAACAATGTTATAAAACAAAAATATTGAAAAACTAATAATGTAAAGATAAAAAGGTGTAACATAAAATATGTGTAAAACAAAAAACTATGAAAAATAATAAAGTGTAAAACAAAAAGACTAAAAATTGAAGAGCCACTTTTATAGTTAGCATAGATGGCCATCTCCCCCACAACTAAGTTGAAAGGATAAGATCCAAAAGATTAATTGTGGTTGTCCATCCAATGAGATGTTAGTTGTACTGGCTTGCTTAGGTTCATGAAAAGGTTTGACTTGTTGTATGTTGACCAATTATTTCTTGTCTGGGATCTCAAGTTTCTAGATCATCATAGCCCTAGAAGGAAAAGTTTTGTAAATGATGTAAGGTCCTTCCTACAACATCTGGAACTTAGTTTGTTGAGGTACATGTGTGAGGTTCCAGTAGAGGACCTTATCTCCTAGTTAAGATTTGACTTTTCTAATTTTAAGATCATGGCATTTTTTCTTGAATGTCGTATGCAACTTGTTAGATGACAAGGCCACCAATTTCTTTTTTTCTAGCAAGTTGTGATTCATTAATCTTTCTTTTTGCACTAGACTTAAGTCAACGTCAAGGTCATAGGTTGTTGAAAGTATATGAAGCTTAGATTGAATAGGAAGTGTTGGTAATTTTCTGTACACTAGCTCATAGGGAGAATATCCTATAGGAAGTTTCCATGTTGAGTAGTAGGCCCAGAGGGCATTGTTGAGTTTTATGCTTCAGTCTCTCCTATATTTGCTAATAGTTCTTGTTAAAATCTTTGTGATTTTCCTATTGGTAACCTCATATTGATCATTGGATTGGGGTGGTAGGGTATTATTAGTTTATGTTCAACCCCTAAGCATTGGATAATCTTCTGAAAGGTAGTACCTGTAAAGTGAGTTCCATTATTAAAAATAAATGCATGTGGCACACCAAACCTGTTTATAACATTTTGTTCTATAAATTGAGTAGTAGTAGAAGATGTACAGTTGGTGATGGATGGTGCTTTTGCCCATTTCATACAATAGTAAACAAAAAATATGATGTACATCTTTCCATTTAACATGAGTGTAATGGGACCCATGAAATTAATGCCCAAGATGTTGAAGGATTCCAGTGGTTGGATCCACTGTTGAGATCCCTCCATTCGAGTAATCATTCCACCGTCTCATTGGTAACGTTCACAAGAGTGGACAAACTGGTGAGCATCCCTGAAGATTGTTGGACAATAATACCCTACCATCAGGATTTTAATGGTCATGCATCTCCTAGCATAGTGGCCCTCACAAGGACCCTCATGAGCATCTTGAAGAACATGTAGTTGGTCAGCATCAAGAACACACCATCGAATCAAGCCATTGGTGCATACCTTATAGAGGTGTCTATTGATCTCCATGAAGTGTTCTACTTGGTGAAGACACTATTATTTCTTTCGTTGGTTGAACCCTTGTGGCATCTCTTGAGTGAGAAGATAGGTGAGAATATCATCATACCATTTAGGCTCATTGGGAAATTGTTCAGTTATAGCCCAAGCAAAGAGGAGTTCATTAGGAAACAGATCAAATAATGGGCTTTCTTTCTGTATGCTATCCCATTATAACCAACACAAATGATCAATGACCACATTCTCAATTCCCTTTCAATCTACCATTGTAAGATTGAATTCATGTAAGATCACTAACCACCATATATATAGAGGCTCTCCATTGGCTTCTTCATTAGGAAGTAGATGATGTTATGGTCTATGTGCATAAACATTTTGTATCCAAGCACATAGTGCCTAAACTTCTCTAGAGTAAATGCCACTACCATCAATTCTTTTCTTGTGGTGATGTAGTTCAGTTGTGCACCTACAATGCTTCAACTTATGTAGTGGATATAATATGGATGTTTCTTATCATCCATCTACATAAGCATAGCTCCCAAGGAATAATTTGATGCATTTGTCATAAAATGAAATAGTTGGGACCAGTTGGGTGCTTGTAGAATTGGAGTTTCTATAAGTTTCACCTTCATCTATTGGAATGTTATTTCACATTCATTAGTCCAAAAAAATGGTGCATCTTTCTTTGTTAGCTCAACCAACAGTTTTGCAATCTTAGAGAAATTCTCTATGAATTGTTGGTAGTAGCTAGTATGTCCAAGGAATGACTAAACATCTTTGATGGTTTCTAGTTGGTGGGTAATTCCTTATATGACCCTTATTTTTTTAGGGTCTACCTTAATTCTTGCTTGTGAGATTCGATGCCCCAATATAATGCCCTCCTAGACCATCAAATGACTCTTTTTCCAATGAAGCCGCAAGTTTGTTTCAACACATTTTTTAGTACTTGCTTTAGGTAGTCTAAGGCTTTCTCCAATGTAGCTCCATAGGTGGAGAATTCATCCATGAAGACTTCCACATTGCTACCATTAAAAAATTCTTAGGATAAGGCATTGGAAAGTAGCAGGGGCATTGCATAGACCAAAAGGCATCTTGTGATATGCAAAAGTCCCCTAGGGACTTATGAATGTTGTTTTAGCTTAGTCCTTTGGTGTAATCTGGATTTGGTTATAGCCACTATAACCATCCAAAAAATTGTAATAGCAATGCCCAGATATTGTTTCTAACACCTGATCAATGAATGGCAATGAAAAATGATCCTTGATGATCTACTTCAATTTGGGGTTCAATTGGCTCTGTGGCTACCTCTTTGGCTTCATGGTTGGGTTGGTGTAGATACAATGCTAGCATATCCGAGGATCAATCCTTGTGAGTTCAAGATATGACCAAGAAAAGGCTGCTAACCATTTTTCAACCAAATTTAATAGCATCTTTTTCTATTCTTGAGTAAGATTTGCATTGATTATTACCAGCTTTTCATTTTATAAGAATACATATTCCATTCCAGCAAGTAGAGTTTTTAATTCAAAGAGCTCTTACTTGAAACTTTCAAGAATTTCCAACTCTTCCCAATAGGTATCATCATTTGCATTATCAGAGAGTTGGTGATGAACTTGCTCTAGTTCATCTATGCCTACAATTTATGCACATGTTAGGCTCTCAATTGGTTCCATGCAAAGTGTGCTACTTTTAGGATCAATGGTCAACCACTAGATTCCCTCTTGTTTTGTGGTTACTACATACATACACACAACCCTAAATTTCTACTTATGGTGCACATTTCTTGCATGTAGAGATGGATGCTCATTTAATAGACCAAAGTTTCTACACATAATTGCACATTGTATTGTTGTACACAATGCATGGAACTCACTTTTTCTCAATCTTCCTAAATGAATTTTCTTTAGATATTTCCAAGGAAAGATCTCTAATGCCCATTGTTGTATTAACAGTTCTTAGCCATGTCCTTTCCATGATGATTGAGAAGTCCCCTTTGCAATTTTCCACCTTGATTACCAGGAAATCAGCAAGATAAGACCACCCACAGAAAATGGTCACAATGTCTTCCACTAGTCCCAATAGAATAGTGATGGACCGATCTACCAATTCTAATCTGATATTACTCTTCTTGAGACAAGATAGGTTTCATGTAGTATACATTTCATGAGAAATCAAGTTGACACCGGAACCTAAATCAAGGAGAGCCTTAGATGGTTCATTCTTAGCAATCTGAAAATAAATCAGAGGACTTCTAGGATTAGCTAATTTCCTATAAAGGTTGCCAGCCTGAATCCAATCAAATACAACATAATTCAGCATAACATTATGAATTTGGGTGGGATTCAGTTTGAAGGGGACTCAAAAGAATTAGGTACAAAGGGAGATGGAGGAATAGGGTTGTCAACCACATGTGTATGTGAGAGCTTAGGGGGACTGTTGGATCGAAAAAAGGTCTTTTCTTAGATCGAGCATCTGAACCACTTAGTTGATGAATCAGTTGTAGATTTATCACCCTATGGCATTATTTTTTTATTGTTGAGATGGGAGTTCACCCTGCATAGATGGAGTAGGTGGTAACTATGTTGAGTGTGGAGGAAGATATGCAGGAATAGGAGAAGGATAAGGATAAAAGGTGGTATCCCTCCTTGCATGAGGAGAATAAGTTTGATAATAATCAGGAGGGTAGTAGTGAGATTGGAAAGTGAAAATGTAACTGGAAGAGTCATGTGGAGATAGGGGTTGCTAAACATAATACCCATATGGATCAGGTTGTCTATAAGGGTATTGCTGCCTTGGTGGTGCCAACACCCATGACTATGGTTGTTTCCACTGTTAGTACTACTCATATGGTTATGATGAAGCTCCACTTGGATAATACTATTGTTGTTGGTGGAACTGCCTAGAATTGTCTTAAGGATAAGGTAATCTTCTGGGTGTTTACCTTTGTCCTAGTCATGAATTCAAAGCATACACCCCAGACTCTTGTAAGTGTGACACAATAGGGAAAAATCCTTTAGGATGTTCATGCATCCATCATCATTATCTAATTGGGTTCCCACAACTTCCTCTATTGCAATGATCTTGCCCTTACCTCTTTAATTGGCACGTTTAGCTTCCTTGCACTTCACCTCCTATGCTCATGATTACTACCTTGTTCTTTGGACTCTTCAGCAATGTTTAGGACAACTTGAAATCTTCCATCCATTGATTCCCATAACTAATTGACCTTAGTCATAATTTCAAATTAAAATTTTTTAAGTGACAAGGTTTTTCTATTCATCACCTCATCAAATGATGATTCTTCCTCACTATCACATAATCAAATCTCCCTCTTGTGAATAAAAGGATCATGGTTGTACTTTCTCGCTTCCTCAACTCTTCTTCTTCTTTTTCTACCCACTCAATCAATTGTTTAATCTGATGGACTCTTAATTCTAACAATCATCCTTGGGCATAGACACTAAGAGTTCTCCTCGTTTCTAATTGGAGCCCATCTATGACATGATAAAGTTGATCTAGTTGAGAATAACCATGGCTAGGACATCTGTGTAATAAGGAATAGTATCAGCTTATGGTGGAATCTAATGATTCATGTGTCCCTTGTTTTCATCCTTGGATTTGCCTCCTCAAGTTAGAAACTTGGGATTACATTTGATATTTTTCATTGAACAATTCAAGCATTGTACTCCATTGTCTGATAGATTCTGGTTCTAAGAACTAGTATTAGTTCTCTACTTCTTTAATGAGTGTCCTAGGTAACAACTTAAGTTTTTGCCACTCATTTTCTATATTTTTCAAGGCACATGCATCTTGCAAAGCTTGGAGATGATTCTGCGAATCTGAGCTATATCCCCCTTCAAATCTAGAGATATTGTTAATGTCTAGCCTCTTGATCCAACTATTCTTTACATGCCTTGTGGGAATCCTTACTACCTCTACAATGTTGAGCATGCTTTGAGTAGAAAGCAAAGGCTCATTAAGTCCATGATTCTAGTGCCTACGATGCCCTCTACTACCCCTTTGTTCATGGTAGTGGATCTCTCTTGACTACCCACACTCTAGGTCTTGACTTGCCCAATGGTCCCTTTGATTATCTTGGTCCCATTAGTCACCTCCATTATGAGCATGTCCCCAACGATTGTGGTTATAGCTAGAAGAGGAAGATGATGATCTGGGTGAAGAGGAAGGAGGACTAGCACTATCATGGTGCCTATGATCCCTTCTTTGGTGATCATGGCCATGATCACGATTAGGTTTCTTGTCTGCATCCCCATCCTTACTCATCTCCTTGGATCCTCCTTTGTCATTAGATCCATTCTTACCAAAACTAGGATTATAAATCATGGATTGTAGGTTGTAGTTTTGACCTCCTTCACCGAAGTCAAAAAGAGGAGTTTCACCAAATGGAAAATCCCTAGAGAAGGTTTCTCCACCATCTTTGTGGTATGGTAGGTAGGAGGAATCAATGAACCACTTTCCCTTCATAGATTCATAGCATTGCTCTAACTAGTGATTCCTTTAGAAATTATGCATCAATGCAAAGGTAATCCTTGGCATTAGTATCTTGCACAACATACTTAGCATGAAGTGCCTGGAGGCCCAAATGCACAAGAGTTTGGTGGAGCATCACATGAACAACTTAATCTACTAATAACACAATGTTGCCCTCCATGTCATGCCACTATAATAGTTCATCTTGGTGTACGATGAAGGTGAAGTTGGGTACATATTTATCAGGATGAGCATATCCCACTTAATATTGTTGGGGCACCTGTTGATTCATTCGGTTAGACTTACGTAGAGAATTTCTCCTGTGAGAAGAAGATATATTGTGTTAGAAAATAAAAAATGTAGCATGCGTCTTAAAATTGTTACAGTAATTTTAAGATATGACTCTAAGGTCTATTCCAATGATCTTGAATAACTTTCCACTAAGTCCTAGATAGCATATGTAACAGCTAAAGGTCCTCAGCAATAGCACCAATGATGAGCAACGAGGTACCCCTAAACCTAACCATACAAATCACAAGCATTCACACACGATTTGGTCAAATTCCGTAGACCTTAGGTTCTTAAGTACACTAGTTCTAAAATAGAATCTAATAGTGACAATCATTGTGTTCTCAACTATATTTGTGGAGCTTAATTATATGGTTAAGTATAATTGAGGCACATAATTTTTATTAGTTTATATTCTATTTATCTATGATTAAGAATAGGTTGAAACATAATTTATAATCAATTTAAATTAATCTAATTACTGATCAATAACTGACTATCCTAACATAAGTATCCAATCCCACTTTCTATGCACATCCTGAACACGTATAACGTTGTTGGGTTACCAAACGTTAAGCGTTACTGGGTTACCAAGAGTTATACACATGCTTAAAGCGATCGTACTTATGTGCTTAATTAATTAATTGCTATTAAGTATAATTAGCTTACTTTAGCTTAATTACTTGAAAGTATTAAAGAAAATTGCATGAAACATTAGTTGCATAAATAAATTATTTAAGCTAGCCAATGTGCTGCAAGGTTTAATCATAAAGTTCATCTTTATTTCCCCACACACTATCATTGTGATGATAAAAACATCAGTGGGTGGAACACCGAGAGGTTAGTAGGCATATAGCCTAACCCCGAGTCCATGCAAGGGCCATGCTAGATAACAAAGATGGGGTTCCCTGAATGGTCTTGTTGATCAGATAGGGACTTACAAGATGTTAAGATGAACATGTGCAATAGGGGTTTATACAACGTTATGGGCAAGCAATGGGGCTGGCTAAGCCACAGCGTAGTGGGTTGTCCTAGCCTAAGAAAAATAGTGTAAACACGCAACTACGTGTGAAACAATAAAGAAAATGAAAGTGCTATGTTAAGTGCCAAAGAAAGAGTGCTTGAACAATGCAACAGAACTTAAGAATGAAAATGCACCACCCCAAATGAGGGAGCATAGCTATTACAGGAAAAGAGGTGAGAGTGGTACACAATGTACAACTAGGCATAATGGAAACATAGCCATAGTCTCTAAGATGTCTGGTACGTGGAACTAACGATTGCCATGGGGACTGAACTTGCTGGGTTGGCTATTGCTGTGTTCTGTAGGCATAGTGGTGCACTACATTCTGGACGATGTGCACCAGTTGTCTGATAGGATCTGAGAATGTGTCAAAGTGTCAGGTGTGCTTGAGTGCTCAAGTGTAGGAGTGCCAAGAATGCTAAGACTACCAAAATCCCCAATGCTCTTTTAATTTTCCAACTGCCCACTAGTGAAAAATGGAAGCTAACCCTCCTAAAACATTAGGGCGTAGGGCTAGGGTTAGCCCAAAATGCAGATCAGGAGCCACATGGCAGTGCAGTAGGTGGGACTATGAGAAAAATTTAGAAAATTTTCTAAGTCTAAATGTGACCAGAAAAAGTTTGAAAAAGTTTCTAACTATGGTTGCTATGATTGCCCTATGTTACATGCAGGACAAGGGATGCTACCCTAGAACAGGGCATAGCATGGACACTTAGAAGAATTTGGTAAAAATTACAATCCTGGTTCTTACTATGCTAGCTATGCTTTGGAGCATAGTAGGAGGGGTAGCCTCAGGAGTTAGAAAATATGCCAAATGCCTCTTCCATGTTGAGCTAGCTTGATAGCTTCTAGCTTGACACTTAGGCAAAATTGGCCACTAAGATGCTGGCTGTACTCTAGAGCATACCAGGGGCAATAAGGGCATAGCACAACACTTAGAAAATTCTACAAAACTATTCATTTATGTGTTGGCTATGCTTGCTACACTCTAGAGTGTAGCATAGCATAGCAACTATAATGCCTAAGCGTAATAGCTATAGTGCCAAAGTGTAGCAGCTACAGTGCCAGAGCATAACAGCTATAGTGTAGAGCGTAATAGCTATAGTGCCAGAGTGTAACAGCTATAGTGCCAAGTGTAGCACAACACTTGGAAAATTTTTTGCAGCTTGTGTCATCATTCTAACACTTAGCCAAAATTGCAAAAAATTGGCCATTGACACTCTACTGCAATAGAGAGTATGGTCCTAGTACTTGGACAAATTTGTAGAAAGTGCCATCGTTTTGACACTTAGAAAATTTTTTTGCAAATCTGGCAATTGGAGCTAACTACACTCAACACTTTTAAAAAATTGGGCAAAGTGTCACTATTTTGACACTTAGCCAAAGTTTCAGTCCAAACACTGAGACCTAATATTTTGTGGTAATTCAATTTCCCCTCTTTGATGATGTGCAATAAACCATAGCCCCATTGCAACCCTATAGAACACCATAAGGTACACTGCAGCGGCCAACCTGGTAGGCACAGTTCATCACAGTGAACGCCAAACTTCGTGGCCTAACACCACTAAGATTATGACTATGCTCCCACTAGGCCTATTGTACACTGTGTACCTTCTAAGATCCTTTTGGAGTTAACTACACTCTCGTTTGGAGTGGTGTTCCATTTCTCTCTCTCATTTCTAGCTTTTTTTTCTTGAATTTTTTTGCATCTTTTTCCACTTTTTCATATGTTGTCACATTGTACTATGCTCTGGCAGTAGTATCCATGGGTTGACACCCTCATTTTGGTCAAAATCCCTTAACTACACTCTCCCCCATTCCATGGCTACGCTCTACACTTAGCACCACAAAACACCGCTTTGACACTTAGCACCGTTTCATGCTATTTGCATTTGCATTTCAACTAACCATGCCATCCTTGATTGCACCTAATACCCCGGTTGCAATCAGCAAAGTCCCTATTTGATTGATAAGACCGTTTAGGGCACTCCATTTCCATTTCCAGCATGGCCCTTGCACGAACTTGGGGTTAGGCTGTACGCTCGCTAACCTCTTGGTGTTCCAGCCACTAACATTTTCAATCATTACAACCATGCTCAAGTACGATACTGCTTGAACAAAGATTTATACACTCAATGACTCCTACTGCAGGCACTTTGGAAAATATTCTAACTTTGGAGAAACAAACTGTAAGAGCTTCGCTATGCTATGATAAAAACTCTCTAAAAATCATGTGCCCAAGTGTTATATCTATAGGCCGATATTCACCCCACGATAACAAATATTCAACATCGCATCTTGGGGTTCGATATCAGGTATCTGATATCGAGACTCTAATATGGCGTATTCGATATTAGAGCACATCTAAACACAATTCATCAATGATAGACATCCAAATGTTTGCAAGAACTAGATCAAAAGAGATTAGTGTAACCCAACATAAGAAAGTATTGAAAAGATTGGTGGATGCTTGACCATTACTTTTAGATGTCTCTAACCTTCATGAAGACATCACTTCTATCTAACTAGCATTCATCAAAATAAGCTACAAGCTCATCATCACCAAGATGTAACTTTAAGAAGCTACATTACTTACTCAATTATTTATAGTTGAAGTTACATAACTTAAAGCTTTCTTGTTAGATATATTCCTCTACCAACCTAACCTTACACACAATGAGACATTTAATTAGCTTCAAGCTATGCAACAGTAAGTGTATATGGAGAAGGAAAAGGCCACCTAGGATGCATCCTTAATAGATGTAATACTAAATGAAGTAAATAAGGATCTCACCATAGTGTACAAGAAAAATAAAAATTGATTTAAAAAGAACTAAAGATTTCTTAAGGTAGAGAAACATGAAAAGTAGATGAAGGAATACATTAAGAACCAAAAGCAACAACTAGCTCAAGTTCATGCAGACATGAATAGGTTAATATTTAAAAATAGAAATTCTCTATGGAAGAGGTGTAAGCCATCAGGAAAAAATTGACCATAGAAATCACTACCTAAAATAACAAGGAATTAAAGTATAAGAAACTTAAGAATCACTATAGGGATGAGGTTGTTATGAAAAAATAAATCATTACAAAGAAATCAAATTAACTAAGACAAAGCTAAACTAAACCTTCCAATAGCTATTAGGAGATGCATGAAAGCCCATAGTTGATGGACTAAATACATACAATCAAGCTGAAATATTTATGAAGAAAATACAAGTAGAAGAGATGATGAAGTATATGGAGCTAGCCAACCATTGTTACGAAAATTTGGCTATGCTCATTCTTGTTGATCAAGAATAGAATTCAAGAAGCAAGTGACCAATGCATACTTGTTGTATAAGAATGAGCACAAGCTTCATAGAGAAGCAAGTCAAAAATTGCAAATCAACAATGTAAAGTTTAAGGTTCTTAAAATAAGGTTTAAAGGTCATAGGACCATTGTAGGAAATTTTTCCAAGAGAATAGCTAACTATCAAAAGTTGAAGGATGCTATTAATTCATTCGACATTAAATGAAAACATTTTACTACTTGGTTCATTAATGTTCATAAAATGTTTTCAACTCTATCTAATCCTTGGAAGGTATCTACACTAGCTAACATAAGCAAACATGCCTAGACCAATCACAATTCAATGACCAAAAAAGAAAAAAATGAAGATTCTCATCAATGCATTTTAGCTAAAACTAGCAACAATAGTGTAGCTATAACATTAACTAAGGCACTAAGATCTACTACAGCTATCATGAGCCAAATGAGGCATATTCCTTAGGGATCTTTTGTAAATATTTATGCAATTTTTGTAAGGATAGTATGTTCAAAAAATTTTCATTCATTAATTTGTAAAAGTAACTTGCATAAGTTTTTATAGTGCATCATTCTAGTTAGTCAAGTTAGTCATTGGGATATGATCAATCATGTTTTTATTTGTTGTATCAAGGTAGTAGTGTTGATGCATCAGCATTGACATAGGATCCATTACATTGATAAATTAGTGTTGATGTGAAAAAAATAAATGTACACATCAATGAAATTTATAACATCATATTGGTCATAGTATAGTAAAGTTTTTATAGTTAATTTTCATGAAGGTTAGAATTTTTCATTGAGTAACTATAGTATGAACTTAATTTGATTTTTTGGAATCTTATTTGAGTAATTATATACCTAGACATATTTTTATGAATGATAATAAGATCAAGATTAATTTATCTTCATTGTAGTACTTGGCATAGTCTAATAATTTCCTTAATTGAAATTTAATTTCTTGATGCATTTAGCATAATATTTACCTTTTCATGCATGTTAATGACTTGGTGAAATGAGCACAACTAATTTTAAGCTTAAACATATAATCATTTAACAACCTAGTGTTGACATCACTTAGTACGTCTAGTAGCATGTTACTTGGTAATCCCAACAATATTTACACTAGTTTAAGACATGTACAATAAATTGGGATTAGATACTCATCAACTTAGGCTAGACTACAACTTTACTTCTACAATTAGATTATTTTAGAATAGAATAATAATTTGATAATATTTCAACATGGCTAATGTAATATAAATATCATATTTCTTAGTTACACTTAACCATACATACTAAGATTACACAAGTGTGATTGAAAAAATAATAATCAACAACAAATAACCTAGCTATCTAAATATCCATGCTAGTCTAGTCTATGAAATTTGACCAAGTAATACATGACTACTTGTGATCTGTATGGTTAGATGTACGATCTACTCTTTTGCTCAACATATGGTTTTGCACCAACTTCATGGTTATAATGGATTCATTGGGGGGGGGGGTGGGGGGGTGGGGGGAGAAGAGGTGCAATGGCAAGGGGAGGTGTTGAAATCTAAAATAAGTAAAACACAAGTACACCCTAAGATATATCATGCAATTATAGCTTTATATAACTTAGCATTGCCCACTAGGGTCACACCCATGACCTGGAGCTTCTAAATATAATGTTTTTCCACTAAGCTAACACCTCAATGTTAAAAATCACTTAAGGGGCATGATTAAAATTCCATATATTTCATATGAAAAATTTAATAATAAAAAATCAAATCATTGGATAATCTTAAATCATCAAGTATAAAACTTGCAACTTGATAACCATACTTGAATAAACATAAAGAATAAATCACTTAACGAAAATCCATGTAATGTTGTTCCAAAATCTTGAGTGCAAATCCTTATAGTACAAGATACATGAGATACATAACTGAAACATCATGCCATTTTACAAATCCATATCATGGCTCTAAAAATACAATAATGTTTGAATTCTTTGTTTACAAAGCATTGTTAATCACCAATGCTCCTCTAGTGCACTATGATCTATCATCCATAGTGCTATTAGGAATTTCCATCTAAGCCTCCTAACTAAGATCTGCATAAAAAAACATGTGGAAGGGTAAGAACACAATCACAGTAGAGAAAATCACCTTGGTACTACTTGAAATAAGCTGGAAGGTAGGGCCCATGCTATAAATATATTGTTAGAACTAATAGTAATAACTGATTAATTAATTTGTTAATCAAAGCATAATCATTAACATAACCACTAATCAAACCATTACCATTACTATCAATGCATTAATATATCATTAACCATGATTTGCTTACCCTTGGATTTAACCATCAGACATTTGGAAGAGCTATAAGATTGAAATAAGCCTAAGTTTCCATCATGGATTGTTTGGTGTAATACCTCATCTATTTGGGCCAACCCTCATGTAATGTCAATTTTTCACTATTGGGATTCTGTTATAGCTAGTATTAATTCTATAGATTTTCTTGATAATAGCTCCTCATCACCATCCTAAAACTAGGCTTGATACTAACTACAACATGCAAATTAATCATGAAGTACTAGCCATCATATCAATTACCTCTATCACAATCATGTTTAACGCATCCTAATCATTTTCTTAAGCTTTCCAACATGTTGAATACATCCATAGACATTTGAAATGTTTGCTCACCATTGTAAGAAGAAGGTGTTTTAGGAGAAATATAAGCATGATGCACATAGTCAAGAGTCACAAAAATGATGAATTATAGATTGATCATTAAAACCAAGGTTAGATCAACAACACAAGAAATATGATTAGATCACTAATGCAAACAAAGGAAAGTATGTATAAGGAGGTAACCTTCTTATCAAAATTGATATAATTAAGAACGTTTCCTCTACCTTAAAAGATCAACTAAAATTTAAGCTTTACCAAGTAAGAATAGGTTAAGATATGAAAATTATTAAGAGATTTGCCAAGCATACCTACGAGTAAGAGAATGGGAGAGATCACAAGGTACCATTAATACCAAGTCAGACAACATTGCTAATTATTTATTGATAGAATTTGGATAATTCCAAAAATGAAGAATTAATAATTATTTTTTAAAATAATATAACATGTATCCATAGAAGGGTCTAATGGTCAACCAACAAGTTAAAGTCTCTATGAAAGTACTATAATAAGTCTCATATCCAAAAATGTATGGGTCTTGGCCTTGTAACCCCAAGTCACAGGTTTGATTCTACTAGGTAGCATTGAGTTATAATCTTCTATAAATCTTGGGGTGTACCTATGTTTCAATTATTTGAAGTTCCAACACCTCCCTCCTTCATCCCATGTCCAAAAAATAGATTCTAAGATAAAGTAAAAGAATAATTAGAATGAGTCCCAAGTATTTATTTAACATGTATCATAACCATATTCTTACATTATTTGAAAACTAATAACACTAAAATATAATTTAAATAAAATATAAAAAATATGAGCAATGGGTCACCACCATTGATGAGTGGCAATGTACCCCTACGCCCAACCATACGAATACGAGCGTTCACACACAATCCGATCGAACTCTATGGATAGGCTAGTTGTGGTATCTAGATAGTTACACATTGATCGCAATTTGTTGTCTTCCCAACTGGACTAGTATTTGCTTTATCACGTATGGTTTAGTCCAGAGTGAGGTGTATGATGTGATCCTAAACTAATGCTACTCCTAGAGACAATGGAAGATAATATTAATTAAACTAATGAGCAATAGGAAATGAAGTCTAAGCTAACCTAAGTGCGATGAGCATTCATTCCTTAATCATCCATACACATCTTGGACCTCATGCATGACAACTATTGGGAGTACCAAGCATAGATCCTAGGTACGCTGCTGGGTTACCAAGTAGTCACACTTAAATGCTCATGATTAAGTCGTACTCATTCCGCCTTTAACAACAGGAATAGTAAATGATGATAAATAAATATTAACTAAGAAAGCAATAAATATTAACTAAGAAAGTAATAAATAACAATAACAATTAACAATAATAATTAAATAATTAAACTAAGTGAATGCTGCAATGATGAAGTAATCTTGATCTTTATTGCCAATCATGTGCATGTCTAAGTATGTCACACTCGAATAAAGGTTCTGTACAATTACAAGCATCACACTGCGGGCATGCACTAGGAAAATAATCTAACTCCTACAGAAACAAACTGAAAGAGTCTAGCTACAAATGACAAAAGGATGCTAAATGAGGCGGAGGGCCCTCTTATTTATAGCCTAGGATAGGCGGCTGCATAAACGAAGCCCCGTATACACAGCCCAGTCGACGCATTGACTTTTGACACTTCATCATACCCCCATGACTGAATAACAACTCGTCCTCGAGTCAAACAAAGTGAGGAACAAGCTCAATTGAATACATAGTGAATAGGTATGGGATTATTGACTGACTAGAAATTTATTCATGCCGTAGTGGAGAATTAAACAAAATTTGGACACAGAGACAAAAGACAAAACTTGCGGAACTCATGGGGTTCCCGTAGTGGTGGCTCCTCCATAGGTGCCTTTCCTTTTTCTTGTGCTCCAGGTCTTGGGATTTGATGGCATTGAAGTATGGCCTGGAGTTTCTCCTCTTGTAAGACCTTGAGTGCCTTAGCGTGCGTGTGAGTTTGCACTTGTGCCATAGAGGTAGCCCAGTCAGCCTTCTATTTTTCCTCCGCCACCCTTTTATTCTCTGTCAACAGTTTATTAAGTTGCTTGGTTTTGAAAGTGTCCAGCTGGTTCTGAGCAACCTTTGGCCTTGTATTCAGAAGGCTTAATACTTATGAAATGGCTTGAATAGAGAAATCAATAATCACACCACAAATGTTAACCATGGTGCCTTCTTCTTTATTGTGCCAAAATTGGTACATTTCCCCTAAGTACTAGGCACCACTTTCAAAGAGGGTATCTCCTGCTTCTGCCTTCCTGGACCATATGGTAGGAGGATCTTCTTGATGAACACTAAATGATTGTTCCTCCTGTTCTATGTGTTGTCCGGTAGGGTCTTGTCGTCCACCTTTTTGAGATCGTTCGATCGCACCTTGAGCAGGACCTTCCTGTTGTT
>MNCI01021449.1:7494-22123 GCA_015680685.1 Gnetum montanum
TTTTTTTTGTTTTGTGTTTTTGTGCGTGAGAACCACACCATGCAAAGACTTTTTATTTTTATTGTCTCAACTTCCAAAAAGTGGGTAACATCGGAACGACAAGGAAGCTCAAGAAGAAAACATCCAAGCACCCAAGCGAATGGCCAACACAAATACATCAAGTTTCCTTGAAGTCACACTTGTTTCAAACCTTGAGTCCTTCCTTAGTTTGAGAAGTACCCAGTCACTGATTCATTAGAGTTCCTATTAGGAATGGGACAGTACATTTCCAAGCCAAGAGGAACCATAGACTTTGGTGGATGGATGGATGAAGTGGACTCATTGCCTGCCATATCAAAAGAACATACCTTAGTGTCAACATCGTAACTTAAAGGTAAAAACCAAACATTAGCAATCAATGAAAAATAGTTCATACCATCATTCCAAACACTTATTGGGTGATGAACTTACATGGTGGATGGCACACACACACGCACACACACACAAAATGGAAAAGTACAATGATGTTGTAAAAAAAAACGAGAAAAGTTAAAGAAATTTGCAAAACAAAAATTGAAAAAAATTAAAGAAATTTGTAAAACAAAAACATGTAAAATTAAAGAAATTTGTAAAACAAAAACCATGTAAAATAAAAACTTAAAAATAACTGAGGGCCCCATATGATTAGCATAGGTGGCCATCTCCCCCATGATTGAATTGTAAGGGAGAGATCCAAAATAATGAGTGCCTGTTTAAATTTCTCAAAAGTGCCCAACTTCTCCCCGCTGATGTTCTTAGGTTGAGGAGTGGAAGTTGGCGATGCTCATATTCCAATGTGTCTATGCCTCTGTCATTAACATGAGTTGTCTGCTTAGTTCATTCCATGCATAGTTGTTCGCTCTTTCGAGTAGCTGTCAACCACGGGGTGTCTACTACTGGTTGTGTGGTTGCTACATATAGGCATCTTTGTTCCAAAGTTTCAAGGACACACCTGTTACATGGAGATATTTCCTCCATGTCATCACCCAATGAATCACTATATGTGATACATGGAACTTTCTTCTTCTTGATCTTTTTGTAAATATTTATCCTAGATATTTGCAAGGAAAGATTACGGATCCCTAGGTATGCATCTACTGTACTTAGCCATGGCCTTCCCATTATAATTGGGAAGCCCCCTTCGTTGTTAACTTCAATCACTAGGAAATCAGCTAGGTATGACCACCCACACACAGTGGTGATGATGTCCTCCACCAATCCTAAGGGAATGGTGATGGACTGGTCAGCCAACTCCAGTTGGATGTTACTCTTCTTAAGTTGGGGCAGGTTCCAGACTTGATACATTTTTCGTGATATTAGATTGACTCCAAAACCTTAGTCAAGAAGAGCCTAATGTGGTGCATTTCCAATGATTTGTAAATGAATTAAGGGGCTCCCAGGGTCATATAGTTTCCTGGGAAGGTGTCCCACCTTGATCCAGTTGGTTACGATATGTGGCAACATAATTGTATGCGTATAGTTCTTTTGGACTGAAGGGTGCTCCGAAGGGTTAATTGTTGGAGGCATATACATGTACTCAACCTCTTGTTGTTGTGAGAGTTTGTCTAGGCTCCTAATTCTAAAGAAGGACCTCTTCTTTGTACAGTTGACAGAACCAGCACCCGATTGAATATTTACAAGTTGAATATTTACAGCTCTCACGGCGTTACATTGTTGTGGTTGAGTAGGTAATTCCCCTTCCATTGTTGGAATAGGTTGTATGGGAACTATGGGTGGAAGAGGTGCGGATGGAGTTGGAGGATGGGATAAGTGTGAGATGTCTCCCGAAGGAGAAGGAGTCCTCCTGAAGTACTCCTAAACTTGGTAGTCACATTGGGGAGTAGTGTGACCCGTAGAGTCACCTGGAGAAACCGGATGCTGCACATAATAACCATAAGGATCAAGCTGTCGATAAGGGTGCTATTGTGTTGGTGGTGGCATCCCCCATGACTATGGGTATTGCCACTGCTGATGTTGTCCAATGGGCTATGGTGGAGTTCCACTTGGGTAATATGTTAGTCGTTGGTGGAACTACCTTGTGTTACCTTGTGGATAAGGTAACCTTTGAGGTATTTGTCATTGATTGAGTCTTGGATTTAGTGCATACACCCCAGACTCTTGCAAATGTGAGATAACTGGGCAACATCCCTTAGGATGGTCATAGTAGCAGACCTTACATCCACTATCATCATCTGTGTTAGAATTCATAGCCTCATCAGAGATAGGAATTTTTCCCTTATCCTTGTTATGTGCAAGGCTTAAATTTCTCCACTTTGTTTTACCTTTGTCACTACTTTGTTCCTCCTTAGACTCTTCTACAATTTTCAAGACTATTTCAATTCTTGAGTCTAAAGAATCCCACATTTGGTCTACCTTGGTCGATACTTCGGTTGTTAATTTCTAGATTGGCAAGGTTTTCCGGTTCACCAACTCTTCGAGTGGTGACTCATCCTCCTCATCATAGAATTTCACTCCCCTCTTGTGAAGGGAGGGATCACGGTTATATTCTTCTGCACTTTCCCTCTTATGTAGTTCACCCTCTTCTTGCGCTACTTATTCTAACAAGCTTTGTACTTCTTGGGCTCTAAGTTGTGATAGCCTCCTTTGGGCATAAGTCCCAAGAGTTCATCTCATTTCGTGCCTTAGCCCATCCACAATGTGGCGAAGTTGATCCCGTTGAGCATACCCATGGCCCGAGCAATGATGTAGCAATGTATAGTAGCGGGCCATGGTAGCATCCAAGGGTTCATAAGCACCTTGTTTCCAACCTTGGATTTGCATACGTAAATTGGACACTCTGGAGTACATCTGATATTTATTGTTGAAAAGTTCAAGCATCATACTCCACCTCCTGATGGTTTCCAGTTCTAAGGACTAGTACCAACTCTCTGCTTCTTTGATGAGTGTCCTTGGGAACAACTTAAGCTTCTACCACTCATTGTCTATATTTTGCAAGGCACAGGCATTGTGAAATGCCTATAAATGATGTTGTGGATCAGTGTTGTATCCCCTTCAAAACGTGGAATATTATTTATGTCCAAATGCTTGATCCGACTATCTTTTAAGTGCCTTGTGGGAATCCTAACAGCCTCTGTAATGTCAAGCATACTTTGGGTTGTGAGTAGGGGTTTGTCATGATCATTTCTTTCATGACGTCTATGATGTCTTTGCAGTTCCCTACTCTCCCTACGTCCTTGCCCTCGTCCTATCTCTCGACTTTCCTGTCGAGGTCTTTCGTCTTCCTTACCTTTATTTGCACCGTTATGTTCATGATGGCTACACCCAGATGTGGAAGGAGAGTGTGAGTGGTGAGATGAAGGAGAAGAAGAAGGGGAGCCATCACCATTGTGATGTTTCTTACCTTCTTTGCGGTTGCTTCAGCCCCGATCGTTATAACGATCTAAGTCTCCATCCTTAATGTGAGTGGTTGTTCCTTCCGTGAATAGTTGGTGTTCACGGGGATCAGAACCTGTAGTATGTATAGTTGATCAAAGGCTCTGATGCCTAACCTCTTCACCATCATGAGGAGGGGGAACATCATTTGCTAAAGAACCCGTTATAAGGGGTCCTCATCTCCTATTTTACTAAGGACATGTGGGGCCTTGCCCTTCGACAATGTGTGTTGACTCTCCTACCTTAAGTCCCTCTTATGTTGCGCATTTGTGGGATAATAATCCCTCATATCAAAGTCCTCAGTAATGTATTCAGCAAATAGTTCCTGCATGCCAATTTGTGTCAAGGCACGGAAGAGCATGTTCAGGACTGATCGATCCGAGGGTAACACGATGTTACCTTGCAGGTCTCTCCATCGCAGCTGTTCATCTTGATGGCAGATAAAGTAAAGTTTGGAATATACTCATCAGGATGAGTATAAACTATCTTATATTGTTTAGGACTTGGCTAGTTTTGGTTATGCGTTGTATGTTGTCGACTGTCTTCAGTGTTAGTCCTAGGTGAATTAACTTTGTGAGAAGAAGTAATTTTTATGGTGTGCTATTCATCATTATATAAATTCTTATTTAATTAATTAACCCAAAGGTTTGTTAAGGCTCCCAATGATTTGAGTGATTTCCTTATGTTCTAATTGGTGTACAAACACTTAGTCCCCAGCAACGGTGCCAATGATGAGTGGCGGGTATCCCTACACTCAACCATACAAATACGAGCATCGCACACACGATCCGGTTGAACTCCGCAAACTAAATGCCTACCCGCCGCTTGGAACACTTGGGGTTAATTAATAGTTGTCTTCCCAGGCTTGCTTGTATGTGTCATGGTGTATGGTTAAGCAAGTCTAAGGTATATGATTTTTATGGTATTTTGTGTTTTTCTCCTATGCTAAGAGGTAAGGGTTGAGAAACTAAGTCTAACTCTAACTAATGCACTAAGTCCCTAGCATCAGCATCCGTTCCTAGTTACCGTACACACCCTAAACTATGCAACTGTGGTTACCAAACGCTAATCGTTACTGGGATCACCACACGTAACGCACATGCTCAAAGTGGTCGTACTGAGGCACTTAACTAACCTAAGTGTGATAAGCATCCATTCCTTGGCTAACTATACACATCCTTGAATGCTCGTAACCAAGTCGTACTTATCCTACATTCTAGGAGTTGAGGGTGAGAGAGACTAATCGCAATGAGTAACTGATTTCTTGACTAACCGTACACATTCGTAAATGCTCGTAATCAAGTCGTACTCATACCGCGCTAACAACATGTAATACATAACAGGTAGGAAATAACATATAATAAACCTATTCTATGTACTGCAAGGTTTATCCACAAAGCTCGTCTTTATTGCCGTACACAACTTGCATTCAATTACAAAGCTGCTCAAATAAAGATTCGTTTACTTGGGGACTCCTACTACGGGCACATGGAAAATAATCTTCCGCCAAAGCTTCGCTACTTTAATCCTAGGATGATGAATAAGGGGAGTGCCACCTCTTATTTATAGATATGGTGGTGGACTGCGATATCGCGTCCCATAACATGGCTTAGTACAATTGATACCAAGTTAGGAATGAGAGACTTGTCCTTGGAAAATTTCAAGGATGATAATCATGAGGACATACAAATGCAAAAATTTTATGCATTAATTATGATAAAGAAGGATGCAATTATGGGATGAAAGTTTGAAACATCAACACAATCCATATGCCAACCCATAACAAATTTGAAAAACAAGCATGTATACAGAAAGAAACTATGGCCACTAAATCGGAAGAAACCTAGTAGTTAAGAAATGAGAACATAAAATTGTTAAAAATATGCATGGAACCAACCAACCCACTTATCAACTCCTACCCAAAGAAAATGATGCAAATAGAGAACTTACATAAGGATATCCTAAACCATGACCATGCACCAATAACAGGTAGTAAACATGAAGATTCAAACCTTGAAATTAAAAATAAAGAAAACATACTTGGACCTTCTAAAGGGGAAAGACCATCTTATCCAAAAAAATATGTCTCCAAATGATCAAAATTTGATGATCATCAATGTCACATAGGACAATGCATGAAAATGTAAATCATTAAGGATGATAAACAAGGAACTTAGACTATATGATCATAGGGATCTATGGTCCATTTTCTGAATATTTACCCATGAGTTTAGTCATGGAAGAGATACCCTATCTTAAATAAGAATTGATAAGTACATTTTAACTTTTTTGTTTTATAATTTTTTTGTTTAAATTTGTTGTCATACTTTTCTAATTTTTTGGTATTTTCTTCATTATTTAATATCTTTTAAATTCTTTATATGTTTTTCTTTTCTCACCTATTTATCATTCCTTTTGTAGTTTCACCTTTTATCATATTTTTGTTGATTTTTCTAATAACGTGTAAAGGAATAAACAAGATGTAGTTGAAACAATGAGAATTTTACCCTATGTTATTAAATCATTAAAGAATTGATTGTATATACAATGAGACCACATCATCCATCCATCCTTTTCCAATAATAAGAGGTTCTTATCATGAACATAATGACATTCTTCTCATAATAAAACTAAAATAAACCAATGATCATTCTATCTAGATGAAAAGGTGAAGAAGCAAGTGGAAAATGAAATGGGTATGAAATCAAGGGGATTTGTGGATTCCCTAAAGCTACAACTATGAGTCTTATCCTACTATTAAGTTGTATTATTTACTTGATTTCTAATGAAAAATGGAATCTAAAATAAGTGTTTCCTTACCATGACACTAGAAAGACATGTTATCCATGCTTAAAGCTAGTCCTCTACTAAGGTTGATAGGGTAATAAATTAATAAATACATATAAGAAAAAAAATCTTGGGGTTCCACTAGAAAGACATGTTATCCATACCTGAAGGTAGGTAACTTCTTAGAAATTTCAAGGTTTCTTTAACTCCCATTGATTATAAAGCTAGAAAGACATGTTACCCATGTCTAAAGGCA
The DNA here is from genome assembly GCA_015680685.1 of Gnetum montanum. Lineage (NCBI taxonomy): Eukaryota > Viridiplantae > Streptophyta > Gnetopsida > Gnetales > Gnetaceae > Gnetum > Gnetum montanum. The sequence continues at coordinate 13,949 of MNCI01021449.1, forward strand.
CTCCTCTATCTAATGCTCAAGTATCCTTTTAAATAAACAATGTAGTTAAGATATTACTTCATTGCCAAGTAATAATACTTCTTATAGTTGTGATAGTCTCGCGGTTGTTAGTTTTTGGATGATATAATGTGATGTCATTAGTAACTAGTATGAACTTAATTTGAATCTTGGATGAAAATAATGATCATTTTAACCATGCAATACACATAGAATTCATTATGCCTATAATAAGAAACCTCATGTCCTATTTTCTACAATCCCTGATACTACCATTCCACCTCACTATTATATATAAGTATCATTCCACCTCACTATTATATATATAATTATAATTTAATGGTTTTGTATAATATAGTGTTATTTTCTTATTGAGGCAATACTAACATGTGTATCTTGGAAGATACATATGATTTACGTTCAACTCCTTTAGTGCCTACAGACACTTATAGGTATGGTTATGCAAGGACATTAAGGATAGGAGTCTGCTTTAGGAAGGATCCAACTCTTGTGCTTCATACTTGATAACTAATTCCACATAATCTTGTACCTCCTAAATATGTTAATAATCATCATGATTTCTCTACATATTCATATTTATTCATGAGGTTAGCAATTTTTATCAACCATCTTCTAAAAAGCTTAATTGACTTACCTTGCCCAAATTCCTTTTTTCACATACTTTTGAGGACCAATTCTTAAATTTTAAGTATCATATATATGATCAAGAATCATTTGGATCATCTTTATACCTTCCAAACTATCCATTTAATTTAATTTTTTCCATGAAAACTAGCAAAAAATTTTAAAAATTTGATGATGATATTGTAGATACAATATATGAGCCCATGCAATATCATATCCATGATGTTGTATCTACAATAGATTCATTATAAAAATCTATATATACACTTTGATCATTAGGAAAGTTTTTCATTTGCTCATTTCATGCCTCGGGAGTTCATGTTTTTTTTTTCTGACTTCCAAACCTTCAAAGTTTCATATCTTCATCACCGCACATCCGATTTGAGCCATTCTTATTTCTTTTTTCTCAAGGAGTGACCAACTTAGTCATGGGAAAGAGCATTATTTGTAGTTTTTTGTGAATTGTACTAACAATTTCTTAACACCTAAAAGAACAAAAGTAAAGGCAAGAACAATAAAAGAGAATCATATTCTAATTTAACATAAGTTAATAAACTTAATGTTTCTTTCGAAATGATCATTCAAATATGTTTTAAATAAGAAATTGTAAATTGTGATAGGTTGTTCAAGATAAATTATCATAAATTTCTCTAAATCTGCAATTAAAATTAAAGTTGTTAATGAATAAAGATTGTGATCAAAACCCAAATTCCAATGAAAGGTTATAAACTATTAGAATTTTTTTGGAATGATTGCGTAATCTTAAAAATTCCTTATGATTGTAGATGTTGTCAAAAAGACCCAAAGCTAGAGGACCATCACAACCAAGGAAGAAAAGACCCAAAGGAAGAGGTAGAGAATAAGGTGGAGAATAAATTCCTCTTGTAAAGTAAGAGGTACAATCATACAATGTCAAGTAGCCCACAGCTACGACAAGATAATCTGACTAAGGTAGAAGCTAATATACCACCTGCTCAAAAATAAGGATAATATCTTACACTCTCGAATGAGTTTTTATAGGCAATTCAAGAAAAATTCCATCATGTCCACTATCATAATGGAACTAAATTTTGGACCCTTCATGGAGTTTGCACCTGCAAAGTTTCACTAGCAACTACAAGTCTCTTCCTTTACATCCAAGGAAAGACTCAATGTATCTTAGAGAACTCTTTTTGGTGTGTAGTGATAGTCTAAGATCAACACAAGCAAGGATTTAAAGCCTTTAGCTTAATGACACAATCACCTTAATTTGGAGTTTACTCTCTCTTTTAAAAGTGGTTTATCCATGAAGCCACATGCATAACAACAATAAACTTCTGTGTAATATTAATTAACTTGCCCCTTTCTTGCTTTCTTTTGTAGGCATCAACACCCCAAGGAAGTGGTTGCACACGAGGAAAGGTAACAATGCCTTGCATAATCCAACTTGAGTCCATCCTTCATACTTCAATGATTATTGAAACTATAGGAATGAATGTAAGTGTCTAACATAGTCCATCTTGGGTTCACAAGTGTGCCTTATTGGTGGTTCAAAGGCTACTCTCCTCTACAAGACTAAATGAATCATGGTGATACGTCTTGGGTTTCATGTTAACCATCACATTCTTTAAAGAACTATATATTTCTAATTCCTTGTATAGATAGAGCTAAGACTTTTGTTGTAGGCATCTCCTCTATAGAAAAAATATTTAAGGATAAATGTTGTAGCATAGGGGTACATCCTAGTTATTTCAAAGATGCTTATATGTTTATGTACTCTCTAGTCTTCTCATAGATACCTACAAATTGCCCTTGGTTTTTTGATGGCTACATTATTAGAGATTTGGTAAAAATTGTAGGGAAGGAGATATTGAAAATAGAAATAGATGACATATAGCTAACACAAAACATTAGAACTTGCATACCTTTCAAAGTCAAAACATATTTATTTATGATGGGCATCAAAGAGATTGCCAAATTAAAAAATTGGATATAAACAATATGTTGCTCAAGCATTAATCACATTTCATTATTACAATTGTGACATAAGTATAAGTCTATAAGAGTATATGTGTAAGATTGTGATTTGATATTTTCAATGATTTCATATTAATGTTGTCCCATGAATACGTTGTATAAAGAATATAGATATCATAACAATCATAACATTGTAACCAACATTTCAAGTCTTTTAGGGTAAAGCATGAGGTTCTTTATAGTGGATAGTTTTAAAAAACTATGAATAACTGAACATCATTTCTAAAAGAAAAAAGAAAAAATGAAAAAGAAATCACAAATCAAAATTTATAATAGCAATAAAAAATTGCATTTTTTTCAAAATACTAAAATAGAATTGAGGAAAAAATTATTGTCTTGTAGATCTTATGGAGGATGGAATTCTCTATTTTAGTAAATAAATTTAGAAGGAAGACAAAAAAAAAAATTGTTTATGTGATAAAGTTTAAGAGTTCACATAGATAAACTACAGAAAATGTAAGGAGAGAAGGTTTTAAAAAAAATTGAAAAATTTCAAGAGTTTCACAGGGATAAACTCCAGTAAAAGACGCTATGATTTTTTTCCTGCTCATTGAATTCCAAAATGGTTGTGATTTGAACTCCAGGAAATTCTGTGATTTTTGTCTCATAGTTGAAAGTTAAGAATATTAATAAAATGAATTTCAAGTTCAATTCAAAGCCAAAATGGCTGTGATTTGAACTCCAGGAAATGCTGTGATTTTTGTCTCATAGTTGAAAGTTAAGAATATTAATAAAATGAATTTCAAGTTCAATTCAAAGGTTTCTTAAAGATTTTGGTTTGTTGAAATTTTCTGCAGTAAAATGCTACAACTTATATTAGTACTCTCCTTCTTCTGCCTTTCAATTTATTTATATTTATACTTGTACTACAACTTAAACTCATAGTCTTCTTCCTCTACCATAAAAGCATCATTGGTTTTATGCAAACTTTTCAATTTATTCATATTTTTATTTGTGCCATTCAAGGAAGATTTCCAAGGCCCATGAGTTTGACTTCATAAATAACCAAACGTAATATGCCCTATACTAACCCTAAATACGGCTTTTGACATCATCCTGTGTGATTTCATGAGGTATGACAAGATTTTGTTAAGATGCGACTTGGTTTAATCCCTATACCCTAATTTAAATATGAATGATGTAGTTGCATAATAGAAAAGCATTTTAGAACATTATAATTAATTTAGATATGAATGATAGTTCGTATATGCTTTCTTTTTTTTTTTAGTAGCGTTAACATTTCCTTTCCTCATTATAGATTATGATGTGAAATAATGCAGTCAAATTTCGTTGTCAATTTTCACTTCGTTAGTTACAAGTGTAAATATTCCATAAATTATGGGCAAAAATAAAAAATTTCAGCTCAAAAAGACCATAAGAGCTGTAATCAATATTTAGCGTTACGAGGCAGCGCCCTCTCCTCGTTCTGGCAGAGGGAACACATCAAAGTGGTAACATTGAGTCTCACTAACAATTTGACAAGTTAACTGGTAGTTCTCAGCTACAGATTTAAACTATAGATTTAAATGCTGACCATAAGTTAATAGTAGTTGCTAATTGATCACTGGACGTCCTCGGATTCATTTATTTGGCATGGGCATAAATTTCAAAGGTTTATCATTTTATTTTAAAAGTAATTTAGGATGACATGGGCATAAATTTCAAAGGTTTATCATTTTATTTTAAAAGTAATTTAGGATGAAAAAAATTCAAATGTCTAACGAAGTTAAAATCAGTTTTAATTTCATATTTTAAAATATTGTTTACTTTCTCTTTTTTAAGGAAAAGATAAAATATTAAATTACTATCAAAATTTATAAACATTTGTTTATTTATATACTTAAAATATTTTATATCACTTTATGGCTTCTGCATGCCTGAAACATTAGTTACATTATCTAAAATCTATTATTACAATATATTTATTAATTTCACTATTTATAATCAAAAGAATTACATTAAATTAATGTAGAAGTTTATTAAACTAGAACCAGTATCATATATGTGGATTAAGAGAGGTTTTCAATGCTTTTGGAAACTGGTTCAAGTGCTCCTCAAATTCACATCCTCCTGTAACTTTATCTTGGGCAACTTGCAACTAGGTATAAAATTTGCAGAGTGCTAAAGGTGACGCAATAAACAGTGTTTTGAAAAGTAGTCTGTAAATCAGAGACTTAACAAAAGAAGGGTAGTTTCTATGTCAAAGGTTAATTTTTTTAATTAAAAATAAGTAAAATAAAAGCATGAGCCCTAAAATTTCCTTTATAGTACATACACTTGAAAAATAATCAATAACTTTTTTATTAATAATATATCGATTAAGTAAACACCTTCAAGAACAGGAAAGATTTCTGCCGCATAAGAAATCACCCTTCACATATAAAAATATAGGGTGTCATTCAAATTTAACCCGTGCCTGCAACTTTGCAATGATCACTACGTTTCCGGAACGAATTGTTTGTCACATTGAACAAATTGTCCATGACCAACTTTTTTAAAGAATCCAAAGTTTTTTGACATAAACACTGAATATTCCAAAAGGCTGCAGATCTAAAGTGCCGCGAATAAAGTACGCTACCTTGATATCTCATAACATTCAGGAATAAGAGTTACTGGAATAATTACAAGACGATGTATAATGTCAGTGCACTAATTTTTAATTTTAAGAATAAGGTACAATAAACTTTGAATTTGCAATAATAATATATATTAAGTATTTTGGTATTTTAAAATTATTTTCCCTTGAACTCAGAAAGATCAATACTAGGACAGTCTAATAAATAAAAGAAGATATAACATAACAATATGCATAATAAGACAACACAAGAGATAATCATGCACCATGAATCTAGTGACCACACACTAAGTGTTCTGTCCATATTTATCCTTGTGTTTTTCCTTCCTACAAAAAATTAAACTAAACTAATATTTATGAAAGCTAAAATGAAAGACAATATTATGTATTCTTACATAAAACTAAATTAAAATAATAATAATAATAAAAGCTAAGATAAAGAAAAAATATTATGCATCATCAAAAACTTACCAACATAATAGACAATTTACATAACCGTGAGAGGTAACATCACATATGTAATGTTATTGCGTTCTTGCTCCTAGCTAAATAAAGTGATATGCTTGTTTAACCACATATATATTTCTATATATATACTTTCATCATAGAAACTTAATCTTTAACATCAGTTGTTATTAGATGTAAAGTTATTGTTATCTAACCTTGAAACAAATTGTTAAATGTAGTTAAACAAAAGAAATCAACAAAAAATTAATAAATTGAAGTATTTGAAATGTTCAATTATTAGCACTAAACTTCAGTTTCATTTAAATCATAAAATAAGTATGAGTTTAAAAATTATCATTTATTTTTAAAAAAATCATCACTCAAAACCACAATGCTTATTCCACCAAGTAAGGATCTTAGAGAGGGTCATTAGATGAAGGTCATTAGTTAAAAAATATTTGAAAAATAATTTTTAATGCAAATAAATAAAATAAAAATAGGTTTAAACTACTTTAAAGCTTCCTTTGTCTTGCCATGCTTAACAAAATATTATAAATGCTTAATGAAATATAACTATATATTATTATTGAAACTTAATTTTTTAAGATATATTTACCTCATTGATTAAATGGAAGGAGAACTCATTATTGTTTTATTAAAAAGATGTTAAAATAATTTTAAAAAGAAATTTAATAATGTGAATTTTAATATTCTATAAATCATTATTAAGATTTTCCCATTTGAATTTTATAAAACATTAAATAAGCTCATATAAATTTATTTATTTCATATAACTTTTTAAATTAAAAATAATTAAGAACATCTTGTATACTTTTAATAGTATCAGCCTAGATATACTTATATTATTAGTAGTATGAGCCACCACTTCAAGTGGTGGTAAGATGATTTAGTTTTCAAGTAGTAAGAACTAAGTTAGAGCCTTAGCATAGCCACTTGAAAGAGGTTAGACTATGGCTTATCCATTTTAGAAAAGGTGAAACTTCACAACTCTTTTAAACAACTTTGAAGTTAATTAATTTTACAAAATTAAAATATATTTTACATAAACTCAAATTAGCTTTTCAATGATAAGCATCATAAAACTTTGATAATTAAGAAATGCAAATAATTTTATATCCATAATTTTACTATATGTACTTAGACAAATTGATAGGACATTAATGTTTCTAATTGTGTTAAGAAAGATTGATCATTTAAGTATATTTCATAAACTAGGATAATATCATGAGAGAACCAAAGATTTCTTTTCTTTTGAATATAGAGGACTTTTAGTTGTGCTAATTTTATTGTTTTTTTACATTTCCTGTCTCAAGTATTTGAATTGCTTATGTTGTTATCTATCATAATAATATTTCTCATGATAGTTTTAAATGATGGATAATATAAAGGCATATCTATTAGACTAAATTATTGCCTTTAATGAACACCAACTATTACAAGCATCAATTTAAGTTAATCAATATTTGTACTAAAACTATAAATCAAAAAGGAGCCACACAATAAGCATTTGTAACTATGTAAGTTAACAACTAATAAAAGTTTAGAGGAGTACCTTTCTTAAGGTTTGTAATTTTTAACGTTCATAGTACCTTAGATCATTGATTATGTTTAATTATAAGTTGGATAGATTTAAAATTAATCTAGCATTGCGATATTACTTTTTACTTTAATTTTTCTACTTTAACACATTGATTATTACTTACTCTTAGGTTGTGTCATTAATTTTTACTTTTATTTTTATACTTTATCATGTTAATTATTAATTATTCCAATAGAAGGTAAAAAATTGAAATTTCACATTAGAGCTTAAATTATAAGTTGAAATAAAATTTTTTAAAAAAATTATAAATTTATATCGAAAAATTTGTAGCAAAATTAATGATTTGTCTATAGTGATGATTAGTGAGTATCCCTAATGATAAAAGAAAATTTTGTCGTGTTATGACATCATAGCAATAATGTTGTATCAACGATGCCGCTTCTCATGATACGTCATTGTTGATACAATGTCTTGGGATATGTACACCCCTATAAATACAACACTTGGGGTACCCGATCCAATAACTTTTCATTCCACTAGTAACAAAACTCTTGTAGTTTGAGTTTTTAGACTTAGACTTAGTGATAGAGAGTGAATGCCTGCAGTGTGATGTGTCATAGTTGAATGATGTATTTATTACAACGAGTTGTACTTGGGCACAATTTGTGATGGTAATAAAGATCGAGACTATTTCCCATCATTACAACATTTCCTTAGTTTATTGTTTTACTTAGCATAATTTCCAATATTTTACTAACTTGATACTTTAGTTTTTCAAGCATTTTATTTTTACTTGCACATTATTAAAATAGAATGAGTACAACTAATTTTGAACACTTAAGTGTAATCATTTGGTAATTCTAGTAGTGATTTCACTTAATTCGCTCACTAGTAAACTCACTTGGCAACCCAGTAATGGTTACATGAGACCAAG
>MNCI01021449.1:22437-92672 GCA_015680685.1 Gnetum montanum
AGGGGCAATTGAAACACCACTAATTTTGGCCTAGCACTTTTAGACAAGAATCAAGCTAAGTCATGCTGCTGCCCAACATGAGTACAACGTGACCAAACTTGGAGGCCTCCGAAACAACCCTTGATGGCCCATAATTCAACAGGCAAGGTCCCCCGCAAGGCCCACAGGCGGCTGCACCAACTTCCAACATCTAGAATCAAAAGTTTTGGGTTCAAAATGTTTGGTTTTGGCTAAGTACACTTTGGTTACTTTTTCAAACGCTGCACAACGTAAGGATCAGCGTCACCAACTTTTGGAGCCTGAAAATTGGGTCAAAATAGGCCAAAATCAAGCACAAGGACCCCCCATGACATTCACCAAAGTCTCTAGCACCTCCCAACCTCCTAAAAATCAATATTTGTGCCTCAAATATGTCATTTTGACTTGGTGACGCTGGGGTTTTTTTTCAGACGTTGCACAACGTAAGGATCAACGTCACCAACTTTTAGAGCCCCAAAACTAAGCCAAAATGACTTGATTTCAAGGGTGCAAGTTGCCCTCAGGGTCCACTATTGATAACTATGGGTCCCAACCTTCAAAAATTCCAGATTTTAGCCCAAAATTGCAAGTTTTAGAGGTCACACTACAGATCACGCTGGATGCTAGACAAGCAAGGCAAAGTTAATCCTTCTTAATTTTCTTTGTAAATTTTTATCACTTGAGGGCTTTTCTAAATTGTTTGTATTTTCATGGGCTTGAATGACCCACAAATTGTAAAATATATTGAATTTGGTCAAAGAAGGCAAATATCTAACACAAATCCAACTCGTGCCAACTATCTATGGGACACATGTCACTAGATCTATTTTCCTCTCATCTCCCAGCCGTTGATTCCATTCTTGAAAACCCTAGCCAAACCCTAGCCCAACCCTATAAATACCGTATCAATTCACATAAACAAGAGGGAGGCAAAGAGGCAAGAAGAAGAAGAAAATTGGAAGAGGCAAAAATTAGAGAGAAGGGCAATTCTGAGAGAGGACAGAATTTGCAACCCTTGGACGCTCGGCACACTTGACTGTGGGCATCCAAGCACTTCTCATCTTTGTCATAACATCATCACATTGTATCATCCCGGGGCTAGGCGTTTAACTTTCCATCCACACGTGTGCAACTACGCTTTGACCGGTGCACATTTTCTTTTAAACAATATAATACAGTTTCATTATTGCCTCATATTTACATTATTTACTTCAGTTTACACTTTATTTACGATATAGCTCTATTTGCACTTTATTGATAATTTAGTACACTCTGTTTACATTTCATATCGCTGTTTTTATTCCGTTTACACCGTTTACGATAACCCCAGCGCTCGCCGTAGCTTACGCTCGGGGAAGTCCTTGGTTGATTTACATGCAAACCATCCAAGGCACTCTGCCTTCATTTACTTTTCCAGCTTGCCCTTGGGCGAAGGCAGGGTCAACTGTGGTTGCCTGACGATCTCTTGGTGTTTGTTTCCCTTCCAGCCTTACACCGACGATTTAGGTCAGTACAGCAATGATAGAATAGATAACGACAAATACTGGAGTATGCCGATGCAAAAAAGAATCACATATGCTCGTAATGATCCTTACTATCCTGATTTTACCTTCATCTTTCACCAAGATGGGTGACTAAGGTAGAGAGACCTACAGGGCAACATTATTCTACCTCCATAGCATTCCACACCTACAATGCATCAAACAGCTTTAAGGGGGATGAATCTAAGCCATGTGCAAGAGGGGTACCATGTCACCAAACACATGAGAAGACCCTATCAACCCACATAAGCACAAGTATAGAGAGATGTTGCTATAGAGATTAAACATGCCCACAAAAAAGGAAAGTAGATCAGCTCTCCTATTGTCCTCGAAGAGCTTGATGGTGATACCTTCATAGTAGAAAAACTCCACTAGGATCATTAAGATAATTCTCAAATGCCTATTATTTGTCTGGAGGAACCTGTCAAAGTATAGTTACATTCAACCTTAGTAGAAACACCCAGAAGAGAAGCAATGAACTCTAAGTACAAGTAGGACTCAAGGCCAAGAGCTTGTGTTGGTTCACAAAAAGAAGAACATCAAAGTCACAGAAGGAGGACTAGCTGGCACCATTCTCCCACTACTTCATCTTCATCCTCACGATCGTCAGTGGATTCTAATCTAAGGGGAAACAAGTACAAAGACCATGATAGGGAAAGGCATCAAACTCATAATCACAATAACTATCATCCATGGTACTATGATGGGGAAGATGAGGAACATGAGCCATGAAGAAACAACAATAAGCATGAGGATAGAGAGATCAAAGGAGGCACCACTACAACAAAGCATACAAACCCTATGAACATGAAGAACCCTTATTGGTAACTCAAAGCATGATAAATATATGGGAAGTTGTTATATCCCAACTAGGCACATAAGGGATAGCCATATTAAGCAGCTAGACATGAACAACATGCCCAAATTTGAGGGTGGATACAACGCAGATCCACAACATCACCTTCAAGCATTCCATGATGCTTGCACCCTATAGAACATAGAAAGTAATTGGCAAAACTCAAGTTGTTCCCTCAAAAACTCTTTAAAGAGGCTTGAACTTTTTAATGACAAATACCAAACCTATTCTTGGGTGTTAAATCTTAGGAAACAAATCCAGGGTTGAAAGCAATGGCCCCATGAATCCCTTGATGTCATAATGGATATATACTATTCACTTCTACATAGGTGCCCAAGCCACGGATTTTCCAAAAGGGAGCAACTTAGACACATCATCAATGGGCTATGAAACAAAACAAGGGAGAGCCTTGGGGTTTATTCCCAAGGAAGATTATCAAAAATGACCATCTATCATATTTAAAGACTCATTGATCACGTAGTAAAGAAAGAAGGTAAACTAAAAGAGAGAGAATTAATTGAGTACAATAGAGACCCATCCATTAGGAAAAGAGATGTACAAATGTGTGATTAGCAAGAAGAGGAAACCTTGGAGGAGGTAATACAAAAGAAAATACTACCTATTCAAAAATCTATAACTAATATTGTAGAAAAGGTCGAAAAGATGTGGGATTTGGTAGATGAAAAATTTTCAATAAATCTAAAAATTGTGGACAAAAGAACTGAGCAAGCCTTCATTAAATTTAAGGAAAAGAAAAAGAAAAGAGATTTCAAATAGAAAGGAAAGATAGCTTCAGTGGTAGACTATTCAAGTACAAGCTCAAATGAGAAGAAAGGTTGTGTTGTGTGCCATTATGACCACCCTAAGGGATGCTAACCTATCATGGCACATTTGTAGGAAATGCGGGAATATGCATTGAACCTAAGATTTGTCAAGAAGCAAATGCCCAAATGATTACCTTGTCCTCAAGGTAACTACTAGCAAACCTTCAAACCAGCTTACTACCCTAGTGAAGCCTATCTACAACCACAAGAGCAATATCATTAGTAGTGGCAACAACCACAATCATGGGCAATGCTAGCAATATCCATATCAGCAACCTAACCCTTATGGATACTATGTCCAATGTCTGATTTCTCTAGGGAACGTAGCAATTCAAACTCCTCCATATTACCCACCAGAATACCATAGGCCAACACCTCCAAGGATGGATTCTGATCCATATGTGCATCCATGAATAGCTGGTTCATCAAGTCAACCTCATAATCCTTTACCACCTATGCCACCACCAGTCACAAGGCTAGCAAATGTACAGATAGAGGATCTTACTAGCAATACTAAGGGAAATCTAAGAAATGTCCTTTCTTTAGGACAAGTCTAGAAAAGGCTAGGAGAATTAGAACTTCTTTAAGACAATTTTCTCATATGACAGATCCTCCTACCAACACCCTACTACCCAGCAATTAGCTCAGAAACTAAAAACTATCATACTCATGGACATAGCAACAAACTGGATAAAGGTGGGATCACTCCCTAAGAAAAGAATTAATGTAGGAATTCCTTTGATTTATTTACAAGTAGCTAGCAATTTTCCATGTAAGGCTCTACTAGACATAGGTTCCGAGGTAAATTTAATCTCTTCAGAAACATACAAGGCATGGAACCTACCACCCTTGAAGAAGTGCAATATAATGTTAGAGCTTGTAGATCAATATTTTACCATTCCTTTAGGACAAATAGAAGATGTGATGACCATCATCAATGGGTGTTCTTATCCAATAGACTTTCTTGTGATTGACCTGAAGAATGATGACAGGGATCTAAGGTAAGAATGAGAGATTTATCTATAGAAATCTCTAAGAAGAACATGCAAGGAGCCATACACATGTAGAGGATTCCATGCATTACCAATGATACAAAAGGATGCAATTGTGGATCGACACATCAAAATGTCAACACAATCCTTCCATGAGCCCACAACAAAAGTGAGAACCAAGTGTGTAAACAAGAAGAAGCATGGGCCACTAAATCAAAAAACACTCAATAGCCAAAAATTAAGAACTTAAAATTGTCTAAAATATGCATGGAATAGTCTAACTCACTTATTAACTCCTATTCTAAGCAAATGCTATAGTGATCAAAAACGTCAGCAACTAGAATGCCAAGGGGTTCATAGGAGCACAACTTTGACCCCACCTCCATGCAAGGGCATTTTCTAGGAAATAGAGGCAAAGTTCCTTGGATGGTCTTGTTGATCGAACAAGGACTTTGCTGGCTACAACCGAAGCATCGGGTGCAACCGAGGGATGGCATGCTTAGCCAAAAATGAGAGCACTAATGGTGTTCTCAGCAGTACCGAGGTTGGCTAAGCTTGAGCATAGTAAGGTTTTTTAACATGAGAATGGTGGTGCAAGTGTGCAAAAAATCTGTAAAATAGTGAAAAGTGCGAATGTAGTGCTGAATGTCAAAGAAAATACTTAAAATGCAACAAAGGAAATGCTTAAAATATAACAGAGTTTGAGAGAAAGAAAGAATGGTACCACCTCAAACAGAGAGTGTAGTGATCATAAATGAGCTTTATGGAGGAATGTGGTGTATAGACAGGCATAGTAGCAACATAGCCACAGTCTCTAGGGTGTCCTAAGATGAAGACTAATGTCTACTACAAGGTCCATGCCTACTAGGTTGGCTACTGCAATGTCCTATGGGTTTGCAGTGTAATACAGTGGTGAGTGGAATGCAAAGGTGTTGCCAAGGTGTTGATACACTTCTATGTACAGGGTGCTCAAGGTGCCTTGGGTGCCAAGTGGTGCTCTAAGATGCCAACTACTACTTGGTTTTGCTAGCCAAATGCTTCAAATGTCCACTGCTAGAATAAATTGCCAATTGATAGAGTGTGGATTGTGGAGGTATTTATAGGCTTAGGTTAGTGTGAAGTGCAGATTGAATGCCATGTGGTAAAGGGGTAGGTGGGGCTATGTTGACCTTTGCTACGCTCCCACTGGAGCAATTGGTGCTACACTTTGGCATGCTCCACTAGACCGCGAGAGACTGCTAGACTATGGCTATGCTACCAAGCCCGCAATGTACCTACAATTAGTGCAAAAAAATGCAATTTGTAGGCTACTCTCTGAGACTACGTTCTCCCCTCTCTCAAGTGGGATCAAGTGTAGGTACAATTTTGGAACATAGAGGGGGGTACAAAAAGAGTGCAAGTTGTTGAGCCTACTTGTTGGAGGGTGCTAGAGTGGGAATGAAGGCTTGTGTTGAGCTCTGGAAACTTTTGGAGGCAATTTCATGTTACTACACTAGTTATGCTCTATAGCATAGCACAGTAGTTAGGTAATTCTTGTAAAACATTGAAGTCCATTGTTGCTATGCTTGCTACGCTAGCCAGTGTAGTAGGATGGGATAGGGCATAGCATGGACACTTAGAAAAATCTGGCAAAAATTGCAATACTTGTTCTTACTACAGTAGCTACACTCAAGAGCATAGTAGGAGAAGTAGCTTTAAGAGTTAGAAAATCTGCCAAATGCCTCTTCCATGCTAAGCTAGCTTGAAAACTTCTGGCTTAGCACTAGTGCAAATTGGCCACTAGAGTGCTGCTACACTAGAGAGCATAGTAAGAGGAATATGAGTGTAGTAGGACACTTAGATAAAATTTCTGTAGCTACTATTTGACACTAAGAAAAGTTTGCAAATTTGGTTGTATTGCATGCTACATTGGCTACACTTTAGAGTGTAGCCCCAGCAATGGAAGCATGGGCCAAACACTTAGAAAAAAATTTTCCTCATGTTGACACTTAGAAAAATTTGCCATTGAAGTGTTGTTGCCCAAATTTGGTGGTGTTTCAAATGCCCCAAGCTAAGAACTCACAAATGAAAACATTAAACCATGATCATATACCAGTAGATAGGAGAATTGAGAACTTAGAATTTGAATTCAATAATCAACAAGAGAGTATAGTTGAACCTTCTAAGGTGTAAAAACCATCTAGTCCAACAAAGTATACATTCTCTATTAATCAAAATTTGATTACCATCAAGATTACCTAGGACAATAATCAAAAAACTAAATCACTAAGGGTGGTAACTAAGAAACCTAGAGTGTATGATCTAGGGGATCTAGGATGCATTTTTCAGACACTCACACATGAGTTTAGTAGTGGGGGAGATGCCTTATCTTAACCTAAGAATTAATAAGTGCTTTTTAACTTTTTTCTACTTCTTTTTGGTTTCTAGTTTTTTATTATACCTTTATCTATTCTTAATACTTTTTCACATTTCTTACCAATTTTCACATTCTTTGATATCTTTTCATTCTTTTATACTTTTTTATTTTTAAAATAAATTTGATATCCTTTGATATTTTCTAATTCTTCACTAATATTTCATTCTTTTTATCTTTCTAATTTTTCATACTTTGTCTTCATTTTACTTGTACATATTTTTGTCAATTTTCAATAAAACACACCAAATGAGGCAAGATGTAGTCCCAATAAGGTGAATATTTCTCTATATTTTCGATCATAAGGGACTGATTATCTATACAATGGATCACAACATCCATCCATCCATCCATTCCAACAATAAGAGGTTCTTACCATGGCCATAATGATATTCTTCTCATAATAAAACTAAGAATAAATTTTTGATCATTATGCTTGGAAAGAAGAGTGAAGAACCAAGTGCAAATGCAATGAGTGTAACATAAAGGAGATTTGTGGATTCTCTTGGATTACTTCTATAAGTTCGATCCTGTTCTTAAAGATGTATTATATCCTTCTAGATCTAATAAAAAATGGGAGTAAGAGTACAATAAGTGCTGCCTTACCATGTCACTAGGAAGACATGTTACCCATGCCTAAAGATAGTCCTCTAGTAAGGTTGACACAGTAAAAAATAAGATCCATGCACATAATAAATTTATGGGGGTTCCACTAGAAAGACATATTACCCATGCCTGAAGGTAGGCAGCTTCTCAAAAATCTAAAAATTAATAAGTGCAATTAATAAACTACTCCCTTAGATAATATGCCAAGTGGTAATAGTCTTTGCAATAGTAGCAGTCTTATGGTAGTAAACCTAAGAGATGAGACAATGCAATGTCACTAAAAGTGGTCTAAACTTAGTTTGAATCTTGGATAGAAAGGCTAATGATTACTTTAATGACCAATTCCACACAAGAATTAATTATGCTTATGATAAGACACCTCATGTCCCAATTTTAACAATTCCTTCTACAGTCCATATCATCTCACTGTATAGTTAACCATAGCTTATGGTTTTGTGTAATATTGCAATATTTTCCCAAACTAGCAATACTAATATGTGTGTTTTTGTCAACACGTATGTCTTACATTAAACTCTTTGAGTACTTAAGGACACTTTTAGGAATGATTATACAAGGGTAGTAAGGATCAAAGCCTGCTTTGGGGAGGATCCACTTATGTATCTTTTGTATTCCATACTTTGCAAGCAATTCCACATCATCTTGTACCTTCTAAGATCATCCAAGACTCTAATAAATACTTCCCTCCATTCACAAATCTATCCATGAACCTATAACCCTTCATCCATATTATATACAATTAATAAATTTTCATAGCCTAAAATTTCTTCTTTATGGATTTCCAACACCTAATTTTCACAACCTGAGCATCATGGCTATTATAAGACCTCTAGGAATGTTTACTATCTTCCTATCCTTTAGTTTGACTCATCTTTTCCATCAAAAAATGCTCACAAAAATTGAAATTTTTTGAGGTGACATCATTGATACAATGTATGAGGCCCTCATACATCATTTATATGATGTCATATCAATGACATCGCACTTATAAAAAACTATATATGTGCATGGGGAGTTAGTAGATTTTTTAATTCCTATCATTTTCCAGAAGAGAATTTTTCGTTGTTTATCTTTTGATCTCTTACAAGCTAACTTCCACAAGCCATAACTTGGTCCCCGCAACTCTAATTTTCATGATTTATGAATCTTCTTGATCATAGAGTGCTTATCTTAGTCATGGCAAGGTGATATCAAGAAAAAATTGAGCCAAAATTTTTGAAAAACTGTCTAACTTTAGAAGACAGTCTAAGGGTAAGTGAGATAAAACATCAAGGATATTATCATGAATTAAGTCAATTCAAGATAAATAATTCCATAAATTCTTCTAATAAACCATGCCAACTAATTCAAAGGTATTATGAGCCAAAAATATAGTAAGTCAGAAGCTCATGAGAATTAAAGATATAACATCTAAGGGGGTTTTTTTTTTAAATTTTTCTAACTTTGCAATCATAGTATGATAAACACTTGATCTAATAGAGGATATGAGTAAGGTAAAGCATTATTAATGAGTGATATGAACATTTTAATAAATTCAAATCCTTGTTGATTGCAGATGGTCCCAAAGAGGATACCACAAGGAGGACCCTCACAACCAAGAAGCAAAAGATGGAGAGGCTATACTAGAGAACAAACTCCACTAGTAGAGCACACAAACTAGGAAGCCTAGTTTTACAGTATTCACCAACAAACACCTACTACTAAACACTCTCCCGAAGTGGAGGCTAAGGCAGCACAAGTACCACAACAAGGACAACACCTCATGCTATCACATGAATGCCTTCAGGCCATCCAAGAAAATTCAATCATCTCCCTTATGGCCTACCTTTTCAACAAGCGGAGAATGGTACTGAGGGGAAACCCTTCAATTTTGGCAATATAAACAAGCCAATTCTCCTATAAAGATAGAAATAATTTTTGTGTCATATTCAATAGAGATGATAGCTAAAGCCCTTAATTTACCAAATGAAGGGGCTAACATAATGTAGGTATCCACAAGGTTTCATACAAATGTAAGAGACTGTGGCTACACCAAGCCTATGGCAGAGAGGATAAGAAGTATAGTGAGCTAACTACAAAGGAAAAGATATACTTCAAGATTGGAACCTATCATCTATTCCCAACAAAAAGGCTTAAAAGGATATCCACTTATGTAGCTAGAGGAAGCATCATACTAATGGGAAATTTTAATTCCAATATCCCCTATGGGTACTTCCTCAAAATCCAAAGGCAATTCAAAGAGAAGAAGACAGGAAAGCCAACATTGTCATTCCCCAACTTGATTAAGAAGCTATGCAAACAAGCAAGTGTATTAGGTTATATAAATGATGTTTTGAGAAAAGCTCAAAACACTTCATATGCTAAAATGTCAAAACCCATGCCTCTTAAGAAGGATTAGTTTGAGAAATAGGCAAGTATTGAGGGAGCTACAGGCTCAACTCTTATAGATACTATTTAAGCTATTGGCCAACAATAGTAAGTAGGACCTAGTAGCCAGTTGACAACTAATTAGCAACAAGTTTCACTACCACCACCATAATATTATAGACTTTCCATGAGCCATTTTTAGCAAATTGTAGATACAATCAACTATGGGGTTAATCTTTACAAGGTCATAGAAGATGCAATCAAATCCACCATCTCAAAAAACCCTGCCAGTGGATAGATATTATTACAGTGCAAAGGACAGGGTGATTGATCACAACATATCTCAAGAAATGCTACATCATTCCAAGTAATGCTAGAAACTAGAGAAGGGGCCATAGTGGTGGTCATGCAACATCAAGATGCAGTGGAAGCCATTGAAGTGATTACTAATTACATCAAGGAATCCTTCAATGTCCCTATTGTGTCACCAACAAATATCTCTAGAGTGCAAGATGCTCAAATGCTAGCTAAAACCTCAATGACTTTGGCTGAACATGAACACATCTTAAACAAACTTTTGTAGAAAAGGTAAGTTATGCAAAATCTATTTGATATCCCTAGTGATATCACAATAGTCTAGTCTAAATTAATAGCCACAAAAGGAAAGTTCATCATCATTGAGATCAGGACAAAGCATGCTAAACATGAAGTCCAAAAACTATAAGATGCACTCGTGACCTTAAGAGCAAAGAAAAGAGATCCAACATAGTTCATTGCACTTGACCAACTTAACTAATTTCAAACAAACCATGTGAATCACCTCATTAACCATAACATGAAGATGCAATGAGAGAAGGAGAAGGTAGTGTGGGATGCATCGGTGGTAGAAGCATAAATGTATGCACATTCCAAGGCACTCATCACCCTATAGAAGGAAAATAAACAATTAGTTGCTAAAAATGCTTAGTTGATAAACATTGAGCGATAAAAGAACATTCTTGAAGAAAGCATCCAGCAACTTCATGAGCAATTAGTTTGAGTCAACCAAGATATGAGTCGGTTAGCTCATGAGAACAAGACCTTATCAATGGAAGAAGTATGCACAATTAGATAAAAATCTATAATAGAGATCAACGCATGGCAAAATGATACCAAGAAGCATGAATGGCTCAAAGAGCATTTTCAAGATCAAGTGGGCATGTATAAGCAGATTAATGAGAAAGAAATCTAAATGGCCAAAGCCAAGATCAGTTTCATCTCTGCAAAAAATCCGTATTGGCAACCAATATTGGATAGTCTAGCCCATGTCCGCCAAGTAGAATTTAAAAATAATGACATGCAAATCAAAGATCTCATAGAGTACATGGCATTAGTGAATCTTTGATATGTTAACTTGGCCATGTTAACAATAGGTAATCCCAGAAATGAATTGGAACAATAGGTAGTAGTGGTATACACCTTATATGAGAAAGAATTTGCCAACCAAAAAGATGCTTTGTAGAAACTACATGTGAAAATTTCTAAAATTGAAGTTATGAAAACTAGCTACAAAGGCCAGAAGGACTTAGCAGCTAACCTAGCTTATAGAATGTCTGATTATCAAAAACTAAGAAAAATGGCTAGGACATTTGAAGAAGAATTATGAAAATTCACAATTTGGTATATAAAGGCTAATCAAATGTTCCTACAATTTCTGTGCCCATGGGATGTATCGACTCCATCACATATCGTCCACCAAGCATGGACGGTACATGATCTTAAGACAAAAGAGGAAAAACTTTAGGCATTACTTAACAAACATCAATTCAATAAGTTTGACGATAAAGAGAAGCAGCTGATGGAAGAACCACCACTACTAGGTACCTAAACTACATTGATCTCCTTCTATTTTTGCTTTGTCATGTCATATACTTGTGACAAATTTTGTAAAAACACTACTGTGGCATTCAAAGTAATGTAAATATTTTTTCAATCATGTATAGTCAAATCCACCTCCTAATTTTATAAGGGACTCTATCCTCATTTTTCTTTAAGTTGAGGATGAGTTTCTAGTTAGTTGTGGGGTTATGGTAAAATAAAATTTTTTCATGTTACGACATTGCAACAATGATGTCATATCAACGATGTCATCCATATGATGTCGCTTCTCATGATATGTCATCATTGATACGATGTCTCAAAATGTGTGCACCCCTATAAATACGATACTTGGGCACATGATCCAACAACTTTTCATTCCACTAGTAACAAAACTCTTATAGTTTATTTCTTATACTTAGACTTAAAACTTGAGAGTGAATGCCCACAATGTGATGTGTCATAGTTGAATAATGTCTTTATTCGAACAAGTTGTACTTGGGTAAAAGTTGTGACAGCAATAAAGATCGATATTATTTTCCATCATTACAGTATTCCCTTAGTTTACTATTTTACTTAGCATAATTTCCACTATTTTACTAGATTAATACTTTACTTTTTCAAGCACTTTATTTTTACTTGCATTTTATTAAAGCAAAATGAGTGTGAATGATTTTGAGCACTTAAGTGTAATCATTTGGTAATCCCAGTAGTGGTTTTACTTGATTCACTTAGTAGTGAACTCACTTGGTAACCCAGTAATGGTTACATGAGCCCAAGGCATGTATGGTGAATCAAAACTGGATACTCATTACTACAAGCTAGAATAGACTTACATTTCCATCATTAGTTATACTTAGCATTTAACTCTACTTTTAGTATGTCCACACTTAGGAGCATAATTGGCCCTACACTTATCATATGTCTCACTCCAATCTAAACCATACACTTAGACTTCACTAACTTGAACTAGAAAGACAGTGATCACGGGCTTAACTCAATTACTAGCATAACATTGTCCATCCATGGATTACAATCAAGTCATGCATGAACACTCATAACTTGTATGGTTGGGTGTTGGATTGCTCCACAACTCAACACCTAATGTCTAACCATATGATCTATAAGCATCATGGTAGATTATGTAATAATCTATAGATGGACTAGTAATAGTGTTTAGGTTAGTTAGGGTGATTGAAGATGGCTCTCTTCTTACCTAGACTAGTAGTGATTCTTATATTTTGTATGATTTAGTCTAGTTAAGGCATATAATCATTGATGTTGATATGAACAAAATTAAACTAAATAAAAATATAGAAACATAATTAATTAATATAATTACTTAAATAAGTAAAATAAATTCTAATGTAGCCTACCAATAATGAGTATCTATCTCTAACTCATCATTATGTCCTAGATATACATATTGACTGCTAGGGTTACCAAGAATTCTTTCTATTAGGTAAACTAAGCATTGTCATTGCTAGAATTACCAAGAAAATATATGTTACTATTTGAAGCTAGATCACACTCATTCTATTAATGATTATCATGTAATGAAATATAAACATTATGCTATAGAATGTAGTAAAATAACAAAAAAATTAATTGTTATAAATGTAAAATCTATGCTAAATGAAAATAATCTAATAGAAGAAAATCAATCTTGATCTCATTGTTGTGCATAAATTATGCCTAGTTACAATTCACTTGAATAAGATTTTAGGTAACGAACTCAATTCCATGCTTTGGTACTAATTATTCTCTAAGCTATGGAAATAAACTGACAAATTTTGGCTACTAGAGGATCAAATTATGTCATAAATGCAATAAGTGAATTGTATTTATAGGCATTTATGAAGACTAAAACATCACATTTATGACTTCACATATTGGGCTACAATATCACCTCTATGATGTCATAGTTTATGATAGAAAAATTTTCAATGTTCATAATATAGGATTTAACCTTTAAGAAAAGTCTCCAATTTCTATATCCTATAGGATTTTCAATATATGATTTAAGAATGAGAAAATATTCAAACTCAGACAAGGCTAGTCTAATGATGATAATGATGATGATACTTTAAGAATGTAAAAAGAATAATAAATACCAAAAATAAAAATAAATACATTACCTCATAACATAATGTACATACCATGAGCTACTAATAAAAGTATGAATTTCACTTATGTAATTTACTATTTATTATACAATACAAAATTTCATTTTAATTCAGCCATCATATTTTGATTTGAAATATTTTTATTACATTTAACTAAATAACATGAAATTATTCAACTTTAACATGCACACAAATAACATATTATTGTGACAAATTTATTCTATGAATATTTCATAGAATAAAGCCTACTCTGGCTAGGGAGATGTACCTAACTTGTGATCATAAGTAGTCTAATGACCATCTTATGAATCATCAAGAATCCCAAATATCTAAAAGTGCACTTTCTAAATTGAATGTAAACTTAGGGGTTGTGTAATGTGAAAAGATGAATTGATATAAACAATATAAAGAAGGTAAAAATAACTATAATAGAACATAATTTTGATGAAAACATAAGATAATGATCAAAAAATGATAAATATAGATAGATAAAAAGTAAGATAAAGGGTTTTTCTTTTTTAAAAGATGATAAAACTAATTAATTATAATAGATATTCTTCCGCACATCTAAGAGCTTAGGAAGAATACAAAGGATAAACAAGTATTAGAAATGAGAGAAATATCTTAACTTTTACTATTAAAAGACCAAGATAAGTTACTTTTAAGTTAGAGGAGAAATTATCTAACAAAGTGATGTTGAAGATGGCTAATTGTGTGAAGCACGGAAATGATGCCATTAGGTAAAATTAATATCACTAAGCTAGTGACAGTAGCATTGTCTTTGAACTTAGACTCATAGTTTTAGATGGAAAATATAAAACATAACTAACAATCTTTGTTGTGTATGATGTTGCTAAGAAGATGATATTTGATGCTAAGGTGCAAGATGAATGTTTTTAGATGTGTAAAATGAGAAGAGAACTTACTATTCATAGACCCAAGTGTCCAAAATTTGTGGCCTCAAAATTAATGGGAGAAAAATTAACACTAATTATAGATTGGTGTTGAAAAATGATGATCATTCCAATGATAATGCTGATATTGTGGGTTGTTAATAAGACCATTGATATTATAGGAAAAACTAAAAATGATACTAACAATGATTGAAGGCTATCACATTAATCATTGGAATACTTGAAGCTTACAATAACAAATCTTGATCTTAAATTAATGAAGATAGTAAAGCTAATAACTAATGTAGGATAAATGATGATGATAATCATGATGGACTATTAGTTAATGGGTCATTTCACATGATGTTGTAGAGAGAGAAGTATCATCAAAATAGAACAAAGACAGAAGCAGGAAATGCTAATGATAATGTTGACACTAAACCATAACTAAGATCATCATCTTTGACAAAATAAAAAAATTAAAGTAAAAGGGTTTAGGTAATCCAAAAAAGATGGTGTAATATGTATTAAATATCATAAGATAATGTACCAAGTAATAAACTATACAATTTTTATGAACACATAAAACAAATAATACTCCAACTAAAGATCTTAACCTATTTTTTTAGGGAAATGTAGGTCCTATATATTACTCTCAAGGAAGAACCCTAAATTCAAATGACATTGTCAAGAACTTCTTTGGGGCAACCTTCGATTTGGATAGGGATAGAGTCAAATAAAACTCCTGGCCAAAATATTGCTAGTAAACCATATTAGCAAGATCAAAAATAAGTGGGATGGAATCCTAGCACCACACCCATTGGAAAAAAAATCATAGCGATTCCTATCAAAGATACAAATCAAAAAAACATACATAGACTAGACCCATATGTGTAAGAATAACTACAAAAAATAGAAAATAGTAGGTTAAATAGCAGCCCTTCAATGTCATAGTTGTCACATGTCTGACCTGACTTCCCCTCCTCAAGACTATAGGAATCATTAGCAGTACTAGATTTGTCAAGTTGTGAGAGATGCAAGAGCTACACTTTCAATGACTACTAACCATTAGGCATGATCAAGTTCATCTATGGTAACAATGTGGTCCTGGAAAGCTATTTCACATGATGGTAAGGCACATCAAACATCTCCTACGAAAGGGAGGATAGTTGAGTAAGAAGATGTTCATACTTTGAAATCCATGGGCTAGGGCTACAAGGCACAAAGATTAAGGTCCCTAAAACCAAGCCTACTTGATGCACACACTTTTTTATGTGCATTTTTCTAGACACCATCAATAAGGCCAATGTCATCATTGAATCACCTTCATCATGCATAGGAGTAGACCTCTACAACTTTAGTGGCATCAAGTTGTATCACATCAAATCAATTATTGAGATTCCAACCAAGATTTTTGAGTGATGCAATAGGCAAAACAAAGTTAAAGCCAAGTATTTGGAAGTCCTCATTACTAGGGAGGATTCACTCAACTAAATCAAATCATTAAATAAAACTTACAACAAGCCTTCACATGACCCACCTAAATCAGAGAGGAACCCCACAAAGGGAAGGATAGAATGGTCAAAAAAGTCATTTGGGTTATTAGGGTTCTTCAAGGTATCATTGGTTGATGGGAAGTGGATGGATAGTTAGGTGGGATGAGTGGGGAAAGTTAGGATGGATAGGGCTAACATGGAAAGGTTGATATGTTATGAGGCCATAGAGGAAAGCATGGTAATTAGAAGTATAGGAGGGGAGAAAAAGCTTGAAAATTTTGAAAACTCCATGCCTACTCAACAAGCCATGCAAGGAGGCCTAAGTGTGAAAAGCAAGGATGGAAGCCTAAGTATCTATTTGTAGTTCACTAGCTAGGGTATTGGCTAACCATGCCAAAATTTCATCTCATCAAGTAGCTCTTGTAGATAAAAGCCCAAAGTAAATTAAAATGAAATCTAGAAAAAAAAAACCTTCCCATCAAGGATAACATATCGAATAAGCTCTCACATAAGCTTTTCCCATACTAGCAGTAGATCTTGCCTCTTGAACAATCCATGAGACTACTGTGGAATGGATTTATTCTTAAAATACCTTTGCACCACCAACATGACCTAGCTATCTAACTATGAAATAAGAGCTTCTTGATTTGGAATCCTAGTGGATGCCACCATTAGATTAAGCAAAGCTCTTACATGTAGTCCATTAACCAAAAATCTATCATCTTGACAAGAGGTCATTACTTGAAACACCTAGTTCATAGGGTAAGGTTGAATGACTAAAAAGTAGGCTACCCTTCCTTTATTTATTAATAGTTACATAGCCAATGAAGCGTGTAGCTCACTGTGGAAGTTAGGTTCATGCCATAAGGAGTTCAAGTGTTAAACATCATTATGAGGTATACTCAGGTGTTCTTCCATAATTATAAGATTGCAAAGACCTTTAAGACACATTTATAAGGGGAACCTTAGTTCTTTTCCAAAAAAGTATGAGCATTTCACTCAAGCAAGATATTCCAAGTAACCTTTGCTCATAATGAAAGATCATGTCAGTGCTTAAGATTATGGGCCTTTTAGTGATTGTGAACTAGCATTATTCCCACATTATCCTTATCCACGTGAGTGTAAAATTCTCCTCTACCTTCTCAAAATAACATTTTTTCAAACAGTATCTTGTAGTTTCAACCTCATGGTAGTAAAGAATTTAATGAGATGCAATGAAAAAGCTTTTCTTCTATGAATTATCTTAAGTCAAGACCACATGATGAGCTAGAAGTAAAATGAAAAACCTCATCTTGGGTCTATAATGAAGCCTATAGATTAAATTCCAACCTTAAGCTTTGGGAAAAAAATAAGTAAAAAGAGAGGATATCCATGGTTTATCATTCACAAACTTGAAGTGTAAAAGATCCTCCCAAACTGAACAAGGAGGGTCTTGCTTGTAGATTAACTTCAAGATTTCACTAAGTTGAGATAGTGTACCTCTATCATACAATGATAAGAGAACCTAGCACTTCCCTCTATCGTAATAGTGCTTAACAAAGGCTCCTAACGAATGTCTTAAAAAGACAATGACATCCACAAGTGTTTACCAAATCAATTTATGATGAGTACTTCTAGCCAATAGACCTACCACTAGAATGTCCACACCTCCAAATTTCCATTATCCCAATGATTGGAAAAAATTCCAACCTTTCCTAATAGTCTTTTAGACCTCAAACTTCCTAGCCAAGCAAGCCCACATATTGGGATAGCACATCTTCATGCAGCTAACCCAAGTTTACTCTCCCAAGACTAAACCTGCAATGCAATTTTAGGTAAGAAAAATAAGGACCTACTTTCCAAAAATTCCAAGCCCACACTTGCATTCATAAAATGTGTTGGTTGCCTTCTTCTAGGACATCAACTAAAAGTGACATTACTCCTCAACACTAGACTAAAGAAAGTTATGAAATAATTAATTAATTTATGTGATGAAATGGACTACAGGGTTGAATAGAAGGGAAATATAAATCAAAATGCATGAGAGAATAAATTTGGCTATGGTTAATTTATCTACAAAAGATAAGAAAATATCTCTCCATGCAGCCAATCACTTTTGCATCTTAGTATGAATATCATGCTAACATCTGCTTGATTGTCCCCCAAAGAATTGTGGCTATCCTAAATAAATAGTTGGAAATGAGTTAACCAAGCATTTGAACATGTTTCTGATGCATTGAAACCTTCATTTTGAACACCTCATGTGAAATAATTCTATGTTATTCTAGTTGACTCCTATTTCTCTAAAATGATAGAATCCATATAATGCCTATTTAAACCTTTATCATCTTATGAACCAAGGTTGGAAAGAAGATCATTTATCATCCACATATTTGAAAGTTCCAAGGTCCAAAAAAGGGGGGGAGAAGACTTGTTCCTTCATAATGCACTAATGAAGATTATCAACAATAGTAGTAAATAAGCATGGTGATAGGGGATCTCCTTGCCTAAGCCATGCTCTTGGGTATAACTGAGAAGAAAACTTCTTATGTAGGGAGACATGGAATTTAATCATGAGACCATATATCAATCCATTTCATAGGACTAGCTACCAAACCCTAGCTTCCAAATCATAAAGATCATGATAATTTAGTCCACCTTATCATAGGCCTTGGCAATGTTAAGCTTTAGAAAGATGATTTTCTAGTTATAGCTATGATCCTTGTACAAGGCCTTGTTAGCAACAATGCCCCTATCTTGAATAAATCTGAATTGCTCTTCTTCAATGATGCTAAGGAGTAAATATTTTAAATGATAACTAGAATCTTGAAGAGGATTTTATATAAACTATTGCATAAGCTAATCATACTATGGTCCCTTGAAGACTACATCACATCCTTTTTGGGAAGCATGACAATGTGAGTGTTAGTTGAAATCTTTGGGAATGTGTCATATTTGAATCTTGATTTATGCAACTAGACTAGATCTTCTCCAATAATTTTCTTATAGTGTCTAAGAAAATTAAAGTTCCAATCATCTTACTCTAAATTTTTATAGTTTAGCATATAGAGGACAACAAACATAATTTCCTCTCTAGTTAATGCACTCTATAAAAGTCTATATCCACTAGGAAATCATTCCTTTCTAAAGGCCATGAGCCACACATTCTTTTCAACCATACAAAGTGTGAAAGTAGTCCACTACAATCTACAGATTTGCATCAACATCTAAGAAGAGCTTAACTAGGAACTTCTTCTAATTTGTTCTACTAGTAACCATATGAAAGCAAGTTGAGTTTTGATCCCTCTGTTTTAGCTACATTTCCTTCAAATATTTCTTCTAGTAAACCTCGTTCTCATGCATTAGATATCTCACTTGTTTCTCTACCTTCACTAGATCTTGCATAATTGATTGTTATTTCAATAGCAAATTCACCTACAATTGGACCTATTCAACCCTCTTCAAAGCTTCTGATGAGCCACGATATCGTGTCCCATCTTATTATCTATAAATAAGAGGTGTCTTCCCTTGTTTTAGGAAGTAAGACTTAGATCCTTAGCTAAACTCTTGTAGTTTTACCATTCCAGAGTTAGAATAATTCCTGTGTGCCCGTAGTAGGAGTCATACAGTGAACGAATCTTTATTCGAGCAATTTGTACCTGAGCACACATTTGTGTACAACAATAAAGATGAACTTTGTGATAAATCTTGCAGCATACAGATTAAGCTAAATAATAATTAATTATTATTGAATGTTTAAATGATTTCCTATTTAATTAATCCTTCTCAACCCTTGACTCTCCTAGTTAAGTACACTCAGTACAACCGCTTCGAGCATGTGTGTAGCACTTGGTAACCCAGTAACGATTAGTGTTTGGTAATCCCAGCAGTGTTGCACTAGTTTAGGATGTGTGCAGCAAGTGGGAATGGATACTGGTGTTAGGAATAATTAGAACTTAGTTAGTAAATAGTTAATG
This sequence comes from Gnetum montanum, assembly GCA_015680685.1. Classification (NCBI taxonomy): domain Eukaryota; kingdom Viridiplantae; phylum Streptophyta; class Gnetopsida; order Gnetales; family Gnetaceae; genus Gnetum; species Gnetum montanum. The sequence goes on from MNCI01021449.1 coordinate 42,401, forward strand.
TAAGTTAGTTACTTAGCTCTCCGTATCTTCCCCTATTAGCATAAGACATTAAAAAGATAAAAGTTATAAAAATCATATACCTCAAGCTTACTTAACCATACAACCATGACAATACAAGTAAGTTTGGGAAGACAGTGATTGATTAACCTTAAGTGTTCCATTAAGGCGCATAAGCACTTAGTCCTTGGAGTTCGACCGGATCATGCATGAAATGCTTGTATTCATATGGTTGAGTGTAGGGGTACCTCGCCACTCATCATTGGCGCCGTTGTCGGGGACTTAGTTGTTTGTGCTCTACGTAGAACATAGGAAATCATCCATATCATTGGAATGCTAGAACAAACCCTTAGGGTTAATCAAGGAAAGATAAGACAATAATAAATCGCACACCAAACAAAACAAAAATGTCTTCTTCTTCACACAAGAGCACTTCACTGCCTAGGATGAACACAAGACATAGTCAACAGCAGAACACACGTAACCAAGATCCACTAGTTCCTAAACAATTTCATGTAGTATATACTCATCACGATGAGTATGTACCCAACTTTACCTTTATTCTCCATCAAGATGAACAACTGTGTTGGAGAGACTTGGAAGGTAACATAGTGTTGCCTCTAGACTGATCAATCCCCAACATGCTCCTTCGTGCTCTCTCATGAATAGGCATCTCATTTTTGTACATAGAATATGTTGCATGCAATCATGACACAAGGGACTACCATCCCAAAAAAGCACAACATCAAAGGGACTTGCAACAAGAGAGATATCATATATCCTTGAAGGGTAAATGGCACCAGAACGCTCCACATGTCTTGAGCGAAATTGAGGGTGATGAACCTTCTTCAACAAGTTCTCCACCAAACGATGTTCCTCCTCCTAACGATGGTCAAGAAGTTGTATATCAGAACCTACACTCCATGATTCACAACCTTGGTTCTGATACCCACAAACATGAAGTGTTCAAGGAAGGAACACAACCATAGGATCAGGGGGATGTTTTGATCGTAATCATGATCATGGCTGAGACCACCGAAGAGAAGGTAGAAAACACCATCATGGTAATGGTTCTCCTTCTTCTTCACCTTTATTGTCATATTCATCCTCTCCTTCAGTATCTGGCCACAATCATAAGGAACCCAATCATGAGGATAAAGGTAAATAGAGTGAAAAACATCGACGAAACAATCAAGAACAAGGACAAGGGCACTCTAAGGAATCAAGGCATGGAAGAAGGGAGACACCATAGATGCTATGAATGAGATGAACACAAAGAACCCCCACTTGCAACTAGAAGCATGCTAGACATAACAGAGGCCATAAGAGTTCCCACAAGGCACCAAAAAGATAGTAGGATCAAGAGGTTAGACATGAATAACATCCCACGGTTTGAGGGGGGATACAACATTGATTCTCAAAATCACTTACAAGCATTCCACGATGCATGTGCCTTGCAGAACATAGAAAATGAATGGCAAAAATTGAAGTTGTTCCCAAGGACACTAGTAAAAGAAGTTGAAAGTTGGTACCAGTCCTTAGAACCAGAATCCATTCAGAGGTCGAGTACAATGTTAGAATTGTTTAATGATAAGTACCAAACGTACTCCCAAGTTTCTAACCTACAAAAGCAAACCCAAGGATGAAAGCAAGGAAATCATAAACCCTTGGATGCTGCCATGGGCTGCTATTATGCATTGTTACATCATTGCCCTAGCCATGGTTATTTGCAACGAGATCAACTACATCATCTTGTAGATGGACTTAGGCATGAAACAAGGAGAACCCTTGGAATGCATGCCCAAGGGAGATTATCATAGCTTGGGTCTCATCAAGTTCATAAATTACTAGAGCAAGTAGCCAAAGAAGAAGGTGAGCTACGGAAGAGAGAAAGCATGGAAGAGTAAAACCGAGATCCTTCTCTCCGAAAAAGGAGAGTGAGATTTTGTGAGGAGGAGGAAGAGTCACCACTCAAAGAGATGGTGAATAGGAAAACTTTGCCACTCCAAAAGTTAACAACCAAAGTATCGGCAAAGGTAGATCAGATGTGGGACTCCCTGGATAGTAGGCTTGAAATTGTTCTTAAAATCGTAGAGGAGTCTAGGGAGCGAGGTAGTGACTATGACAAAAAGAACAGGAGAGAAGTAGATAATGCACATAATAAGGGTAAGGGTAAAATGGCCATCACCGAAGAGGTTGTGGATTCAGATACAGACAATGACGGTGGATGTGAGATATGCCATATGACCATCCTAAGGGATGTTACCTATTAATCTTGCATCTACAAGAGTCTGGGGTGTACGCACTCAACCCATGACTTAATAAACGGTAAGCACCCTAACAGTTACCTTATCCCCAAGGTAACCCAAGGCAGTTCCACCAACCTTCAATGTATTATCCAAGTGAAACTCCACCACAACTGGTTGAGCAACACCAATAGTGGCAATACCCACAGTCATGAGGGATGCCACCACCAAGGCAACTATACCCCAACCGACAACCAAATCCATATGGCTACTACATGCAGCAACCAACCTCTCCACGTGACTCTGTTGGTCACATGACACCACAACATCACTACCAAGCTTAGGAGTATTATAGGACTCCTTCTCCTAGGGGAGATAACCTAGAAACATACCATCCTCCAAATCCATCCGCAACTCTCACACTGATAACGCCATTACCACCTGCTGTAGCAATGCAAGGGGAACTCCCCACTCAACTGTAGCAACCCAATTCTACGAGGGTTGTGAATATTCAACCCACTACTGGTTCTAACAACCATTTAAAGAGAAGACCTTTCTTTAGAACCAACAGTCCAACCAAGCCCTCACAACCACAAGCGGTTGAACCTCTAAACATCTCTCCATCAAATTAGGCTTCAAAGCTCCCTTCAAACCAAAAATCGAGCTCAACGCACACGATTATGTTAAAACATGGTGTTATTGACTAGATTAAGGAGGGCCACCTTCCTAGGAAATTCTCTAACCCCAAAAGCCCTCTAATCTATCTCCAAGTCACTAGGAATGAACCATGTAAAGCTCTTCTAGACTCAGGTTTTGGAGTCAACTTAATATTGCAAGAGATGTATAAAGCCTGGAACCTACCTCCATTAAAGAAGAGCAATATTTGCCTAGAGCTAGCCAACCAGTCCATTGCTATCCCCTTGGGACTAATAGAAGACATCGTTACCATTGTGTGTGGGTGGTCATACCCAGCTAATTTCCCAGTGATACAAGTAAACAATGATAAAGGGGACTTCCCAATAATAATGGGAATGGCATGGCTAAGTACCATAAATGCGTGCCTAGGAATCCATGATCTTTCCCTAGAAATATCTAAGGAAAACACTTTCAGGAAGATCAAAAAGAAGAAGGTTCCATGCATCACATACAGTGATACAGGGTGTGATTATGTATAGGAATGTTTAGCATTGCATGCATGCAACTGGTGTGCACAAGAAATTAACATACAAAAGTTCCTATATGTAGCAACCACACAACAAAGAGATACCCAATGGTTGATAGCTAATCAAGAGAGCAGCTCACCAATGTGCATGGAACTAACTAAGGGAACAACTTGCACTCACGTCGAAAGCATAGATGCATTGGAGTAAGAGCATCACCAACTTCCAAACCTTAACCTAGGAAACATCAATTTGGGGAAGTTGGAAATTCCTAAAAGTTAGACAAAAACCTTAATAAGAGATTACTAGTCAATGTGCAATGAGCCAAACCCTTCCATGAACTTAGAACAGCCAATGCACATAATACCTCTGAGAAGGGATGACCCCACTCATTATTTTAGATCTCCCCCTTGCAACTCAGTCATGGGGGAGATGGCCACCTCTGCTAATCAACTGAGGCCCTCAATTCCTTTTTAATTTTTTGTTTTACAAATTTTTTTAAATTTTATTTTTTTTTGCAACATCATTTATACTCTTTCATTTCTTTGTGTGTTTGTTTATTTTGTTCGATTCATCACTTAATCAGTGCTCCTAATGGTGGTATGAACTATATTCCATTGATTGCTAATGTTTGGTTTTTACCTTTGAGTTATAATGTTGATACTAAGGTATAGTTCTTTTGATGTAATAGGCAATGAGTCCATGTCATCCATGCATTCATAAATTTCTATGGTCTCTCTTGGATTGGAAATGTACAGTCCCCTTCTTTAAATCATAGAACTATCAACGAATTAGTGACTGGTTATTTCTCAAACTATGAAAGGACTCAAGGATTAAAAAGGGTGTGACTTTAAGGGGATTTGATGCATTTGTGTTGGCTATTCTCTTGGGTGCTTGGATTTTTTCTTCTTGGGTTTTCCTTACCATTCCAACGTTGCTCCATTATCGAGAAGCTAAGCTAATAAAAATAATAAGTCTTTGCATGTTGTGGTTCTCACGCAAAACAAAAATAGTGGGAATTCAAAGAACACCCCTTAGACAAAATAATCCTTTGGGCTACAAGAAAGGGTTATGGAACTAAACAAACATGTTCCCTCTAACTAAGGTCCTCTCTCGCTTCCTACTTTTTTCTTTCTCATTTCCTCGAAATGGTGGTGACTCTTTGACGGAAGCCTTCTTTTTACTTCAGGTGGATGGCTTGGCCAAGTGTATTAATGCAAAGTCACTGGATATGGATTGTTTGAGGCTATATTTAAAATGAAATCTACTAAGTTACATCAACCATACATACACAAGGGGCCATACACCACCTTGTTCTTGGGACTCCATTCCATTCTCTTCTCCTCATCATTCTTTCTCCATTTTCCACCTCATTGCCAGTTGTATCAATAGTCTATATTTTGGTTGATGCATTATTTTCTTTTTGGTAAATTCTTGTGGTTAAGACTTTAACTCTTGCTTCCAAATGACATTTCCAGAGCCTACAGACTCTTTGAATGTGGGATTGTCAGGGCATTAGGGGAATGGACCTACTTTGGGAAGGACCCACTGGCATTCCTACTTGGTCCATCAGTTAACTTCTTTCCCTTAAACATTTCTGCAAACAATATTTATTTTGTTCATTTCCACCTCTGACATCCATTTTATTGGCATTGTCGTTGTTTCTTTTTCTCCATCTTTCTTATTCCTTATATTTTCCCATTCTATCGCTACTAGAGGCTCGCTCTTAGTCATGGGGGTCCTGGTCCAATTTTTTCAATTTTCTCCTAACCCCTACACCTTGGGTAGTCACCAGTGTTATATCTCCAGAATTCGTATTAGCCATAACACAACTCAGCCAATAAACTGTACACCAAGGTAAGGTATTAATTGCATTGTGATTTATTTATCCTTGCTAATATGAGACTGTGTTGTGTGTGCAAATGGCAATCATACAACAATGAACTGGTGTTGGAGGAAATACTTAGGATGGACTGGTGCTGAAACTGTATGCAAGGAACAAGATTGATGGCACGGTTATGGATGGACAACGGAAGGTGCAATTTTGGCATCGGCAGCAACATATCTTCTTCTTTTCTCTCTCTTCTCTCTTAGCTGCCAAATAAGGCTGGATGTCAAATGTGTATAGTATTCACTCTTGAGGTTATCAACACTAATATTTCCATGTATTGTAATGATGATCAATTCACTTGTTACCCCATTCACCATTAGTGTCATTTAATTCAATAATTTGATACCTTTCCAATAGTTTTTAAGGAACTTGAGGACGAGTTTTTATTCAGTCATGGGGGTATGACGAGCCGCGATATCATGTATGTGATATCGCGTCCCATCTTATTATCTATAAATAAGAGGCAACTTCCCTTGTTTTAGGAAGTAAGACTTAGATCCTTAGCTACCATTCCAGAGTTAGAATAATTCCTGTGTGCTCGTAGTAGGAGTCATAAAGTGAATGGATCTTTATTCAAGCAATTTGTACCTGAGCACACATTTTTGTACGGCAATAAAGATGAACTTTGTGATAAACCTTGCAACATACAAATTAAGCTAAATAATAATTAATTATTGTTGAATGTTTAAATGCTTTCCTAGTTAATTAATCTTTCTCAACCCTTGACTCTCCTATTTAAGTACACTCAGTACGACCACTTCGAGCATGTGTGTAGCACTTGGTAACCTAGTAACGATTAGCATTTGGTAATCCTAGCAGCGTTGCACTAGTTTAGAATGTGTGTGGCAAGTGGGAACAGATACTGGTGTTATGAACAATTAGAACTTAGTTAGTAAATAGTTAACGTAATTTAGTCACTTAGTTCTCCTTACCTTCCCCTATTAGCATAAGACATTAAAAAAATAAAAGTTATAAAAATCATATACCTCAAGCTTACTTAACCATACAACCATGACAATACAAGTAATTTTGGGAAGACAATGATTGATTAACCTTAAGTGTTCCATTAAGGTGCGTAAGCACTTAATCCTTGGAGTTCAACTAGATCACGCGTGAAACGCTCGTATTCATATGGTTGAGTGTAGGGGTACCTCGCCACTCATCAACTTCCTATGTTAATGCAATCCATATCTATTTCCTATGTTTTGAAGATGATCATCAAAAATCCAAAAGCTTCTTCATCACATCTTTAGACCTAGCACTAGTAGCTTTTTACTTCCCAACATGATTAAATCTTAAACAAAAAACACTCATTTAAAAGCCACACATTCCTAAACTAGAATGGAGCTCTAGTGAAAACACTCATGTCTCACTCACAAATAATTTATCTATGATCTAAGATCACTTCTTGAGGGCCTTACCATTGAGACAATGCTCAATCCAACATGAATGAGAAATGAAGAACCAGTTAATGTAAGAAGCTAATCATCATCTCTCTTGAGCTAGTCATTTTTAAGTAAAGTAACATAGGGGTATCTTAAGCTCTATAACCTCTCTAGAATGTTGCAATTCATCAAAGCATTGGCCTCAACATTTTGAATTGACAAGCCAAATTTCTCTTTCCATCTTCTAGTAAATTTGCATTCACCATCCAAAATCCAATTCCTCTCAAATAAAATATTCAACAACTACTACTTAAACTTTGGCTACAAAGAAATAGAAATTGGATCATAGACATTCAAAATCTTCATTTCCTCACCTTCAATACCAAAAAAGCTAGAGGAAACCACCTTTTTTTGAAAGATTAACCTATTTTTACACATGCAAACTAATCCATTGCTAACGCCTTGAGCAAGGATTTGACATCGCAATCATCGAGGCCAATCATTCTAAGAGAACACTTCAAGTTCCATCTTCTAAAGAAGCACAACATCAACACTATTTAAATGTAAGATTAATTTCAAATTTTGATATTTTTCCAATCCTTGGAGACATATATAATTTCAAGAAAAGATAATCATAAGGTAAAAGATGTTGGGAAAATGTTATCCACCAACATACCTTCCTCCTCCACATTTGGCGTTGCCTCCTATTCTCTTCCTTATACAGATTTGATTAAGCTATCCAAACTTCCTTTGTGAAAATCTACAATGTCATGAATAATTTATTTTCTTTGATCCTCCAAGGCTGAGTTTCCTCTGTGTTCATTCTCTTGAGTATTGCCAAGCAACAATAGCAGGGTTTGAGCAATCATGTCTAATCTAGTCTAGAATGGGATGATAATTTGATGTTATCATTTGTAGCATCCATGTTAAACCTCATCTTCTTCCTACTTAGAATCTATCTGGCTTAACTCTACTTAAGCTTAGCATTGTTATCCACCTTCTTTTTCCCAATTCTATTTCCTATGAATTACAAGCTTCTAACCCTCAACATCCTTCATTGTCTCCTTCCCTTTGCCATAAGTTCTAGATGGAAGCTTGAAAATCAAAGGTCTGTCCATCAACCCTAATGAGTCTATTTCTTCATCTTTGTATGTAGCTAAAACACTTGCAAGAGGACCTTGATTCATGCACTTCCCCTTAGCATTTTGCATTCCAATGATATCCTTCCTATTATGCTCTTCATATGATAAAACACTTCAGCCAACTTGCATCAATGCCTTTGTAGTGTTTTGTGAGGATCTCTTAGCCCATGGGTTTTAAGGGAATTAAGTCAAAATGTGACCCTACTGAGCATAGATCCTATATATTTTTAGATAATTATCATAGAAAATAAGTTGGAAGAAATGACCATGAAAGCCTTCCAAGATAACTCTAGATAGAAGCTCTACATTCTTCTATATGTAAATGCAAATTTGTGCCACCATTCTAGAAACCCTAAAGAACATAGAAGGACCAACCATCAGCATTTCCTTTAAGATCTTAGCAACTTTACACAAAATCACCTTTCACCAAAACTCAATCAAAAGTCCCTAGGAAGTGCATATGCACTATAAGCTGTAATTTTGTTTGAACCTGATAATGAATCTTTCTCTAAAATAGAAAATGTCTCATTATCCATTTCTCATCTCATGTGATAAGTTAGCCAAATCTTTAGGCTATGGTTGTTTCCACTATGCACATATCTTTTTCCTCAACAAATATCAACAATGTTGCATGACCCCTCAAAGGGCCAAACTGCACTAGGAACCTCATACATGTCCTAAACACCCATACTTGCAAATACTTTAGGATTGAAAATTTCCTCTTAAACATGCCTACAAAAGTTCTTTTAAACTACTCTCTCTATTCATCTAGCACTCTCTCTAAGATGAAAATCCTAGGACTATCAAAGCTCTCAAACCTTGCAAAGTTATCATCCCAAAAAATTGTCTCTAGTGGCTACTAAAACTAGGGTTTTTTTCAAAGTGTGTTCATGAATGAAATTGGCTCTTTAACTACACGACTTCTAACACTTTCTACTTTGGTATTATGCCAAAGCCATCCTTCATATGCCTCTTCTCATCAATTGACCTCTTCCTCTAGCTAAGTGCAAATCCAAACTTCACATCTTTTAAACCCTTCCATGAATCAAAACTACCACTGTCTAGATCACCCATTATGTCTCCCCTCAAAAAAACTTAATCTACATTATCAAGTATCAATTGCATAGTTCTTTTTATTTTTTTTCAATTGATTAATTTTCTTTTTGGCAATCTTAACTCTTAACTACTAAGAAGTGCCTCATAATATCTGAACATAGCATCACCAATAAAAATAGAATGACTAAAAGTTAGCATCAACATTATGTCATCCTCAAAGTAACAACTTAGTTGAGATACTTTATAATCATTGATAAACTTGTTTTCATTATTTTTAAAAATGATACTATATAATATAGCTTTTATCATTGCAATTTTAGAATGCTTGGAGGAAGGATGGGGAGGAACAAGTGGAGTGTTAAACTCTAAAAAAATAAATAATAATATTATAAATTTTAAAATACAATAGATCAATGAAGAAAGAGCCTAAAAACCTAATTTTAAAGGTAACCTCCACTCTATGGTAAGAAAAGAATTAGGCCTTACACTCGTTTAGAAGCATCCTCATGAGTTTTCACTTCTTACTAAAGGGTTTGATGTAAAAAGAAAAAGAAAACTATATCTAAAGACCAAAAAAAGCTTGAATTAGAAAAATAAATAAATAGTATTAGAAGCTAAAATCTTTCCATCATTGAGCCTCTCAAAGAAAAGAAAATTAATACTGCATGAAACAAATTAATTGTTTAGCTTTCACTAGAAGTGTAACGTCTAGTCCCTTGTTAAGGGCAAAAACATATTGTAAAAATGCAATTAACCTTCAAATGAAGGGATGCCTCATTATGAGAAATCACGATTATTCATGTATCCCTCAAGAATGGATTAAACCTATGCCATTTAAGGCCAAGTTTAGAGTTCATACTAACATGGAGTTGCAGAGCCTAGAAAGGTAAGTGACGAGCATCAGGTGAAGCAGGACAAGAAGGGACTGATCATCCCTTTAGCTGGACAACCTAACTATGATGGTAGTGTCAGATTACCTCTAAGGCTTAAGTGGCATGGGAAGATAACCCAAAGGGCATTACAGTACTCTCTCTCTTATTAATAAAATGTTTCTCCTTTCTTCCTTCATATTCCATGTACTAGTTATTCAATTACCAGTAATTCATTTATCAAAGTATTTTATGATATTTCCATTATGCTACTTACAAATGCAATGAATTAAGCAATATATGATCATGTTTTTATGACATTCGAGAATGGGATGTCACAAGAAGCCTTTTTCCTTGAAGTTATACTCAAAAGCAACATTTTTGAGAATTTGATATTTAACTCCTGAAGAAAGATCATAGTTATGCTCTTGCTGGTCAAACCTAATTGCACATTGAAGCTTCCAAATCGAATAGAAAATAAGTGACCAAAGACAGTTTCAAATGCAAAAAACTAAAAAATTAAAAAAATTCTAAAAATGAATGTTGACAAAGTAAGTTATGTAATATCCTAGTGTTTTTAATGTAGGATCTTAAGTTTATTATTTATTTTCTTATCCTTGTTTCTTAAGCATAAGGAATTATTTCAAATTTTTTTAGTTTATCTTGGAATATATTCCTAGGTATGTGAGCTTATTATAATATTTTCTTGGTAATATAAATCCATTTATGGACCATTGAACCCTCATGTAGATACATATGATCCAATCTTGGAAACTAGATTATTGGATTATTATTCTTAAAATTGTATAAACCCTACCTCTTGCACTTATCAATACTTGGCAACAGTGACTTTCGTGGATTTTTTAGCATTAATTATGTATCTCACACTCTATTGTTACTTTTGCTCATGGTTGTATATGACAAATTATCTCTAAAGATAGAGGAAATATTTTTTTCATCATTCTTTTTCTATAGCTCAATCCTTATTAAAGCTACCTTTCTATTATTTTCCTTTTAATATTATCACCCTATTTTACTATATTTTATCATCATGCTTTACTATTTTCACATTTTATACTCTCATTTTTTGTACTTTTTGGTAGCTTATATAATTCCTTTCTAATAGTAGCATTCATAACATCAATTTCATAGGTTGCAATAGAATTCATGATAGATTTTCAACATGTGAACAAATTAAATGTGATATTAGCAACATTTGGCATGAGAGACAATTTTTGACAATAGGAGCTATTAAATATTTTAGGCATGAATCAGTGCATTTGAGGTGTTCAAATGTTAAGAATTTGATACTAAATATCATTAATTGAGATTCTTTGCAAAAAGGTAACTGATATGAAAAATGCTTAAGACTTCATGATAAGTTAACGTTGAAGATGATCCATCAACATGATGTAATCAATATCAAATTTGTTAGCATAATAGTGGGGATCCAGTCCTTCCTATACTTACTAATTGTGCATGTAAGTATCTTGGTTATTTTCCTATTAGTCACTTTGACTTGACCGTTTGCTTGGAGGTGATAAGGAGTTGTTAATTTATGTTGCACCCCTAAGTGTTGCATTAGTTTTTGAAAAGTAGCACCCATGAAGTGAGTTTAATTGTCAGAGATAAGTACCTTTGGCATGCCAAACCTATTTATCATACTTTGTTGAACAAACTGTACTGCAATAGAAGATGAACAGTTAGTGATTATTGTAGCTTCAACCCATTTGATGCAATAGTTAACTACTACTATGATATATGCCTTTCCATTGGACATGGGATTAATTGTTCCCATGAAGTCAATGCCCCAAAGGTCAAAAGGCTCCAATGATTAGATCCACTATTAGAGTGCTTCCATTCATATAACCATTCCTTCATCTCTTTGGGATCACTCACATGAACAAGAAAATTGATGGGCATCCCTAAAGATTGTTGGCCAATAATATCTTTCCATGAGAATTTTCACAATTTTCTTCCTTCCTAAGTAATGGGCTTTCCAAGGATCTTCATGAGCATCTTGGAGGATTCATACTTAATTAGCATTAGGCATGCACCATCATACCAAGCCATTAGCGTAAACCTTGTAAAGGTTGTCCCTAATCTTCATGTAATTCTTGGCTTGGTGAAGAAACTATTATTTCTTCTTATAGTCCCATTTTTGAGGAGTCTCTTGAGTGAGTAGATAACAAAGGAATTCTTCATATCAATTATAATCTTTAGGATTCTAACCTTTAATAGATTTTGCAAAGAGGAGTTCGTCTAGGAATTGATCAAATAAAGGTCTCTCGTCCTCTTCATTGTCCCATCACAATAGTGACAAGAGATCAACGAACATATTCTTAGTTCCCCTTTTTTCCATCATTATGAGATTGAACTCCTATAAAATTACTGGTCACCATATGACATGGGGGCTCAAAACTAGTTTATTCATGAGAAACCTAATGGCACTATGGTCTATGTGCACAAACATCTGATATCTAAGCACATAGTGCCTAAATTTCTTTAAGGTTTACACCACCATCATGAGCTCCTTCTCCATGATGGTGTAGTTTAACTATGCACTCACAATGCTTTTTCTTGTACAATAGATGTAATAACGATGTTTCTAATCATCCAATTATATAACCATGGCCTCTAAGGCATAATTGGATGCATCTGTCATGATGTGGAAGGGGTTAGACCAATCAAGAGCACATAGAATGGGAGTTTGTATGAGTTTTTCCTTTAACTACTAAAATGCTAACTCATATTCATTGGTCCAATTAAAGGGTGCAACCTTCTTTGTCAACTCAACTAATGACCTAGCAATTTTTGAGAAGTTCTTAATGAAGCACCAATAATAACCAATATGGCCAAGGAATAACCTTACATCTTTTACCATTCTAGGTTACCTATAATTCCTTGGACAACTTGTACCTTTTTGGGTCCACCTCAATCCATTTTTCTAAAATGCAGTGCCCCAAGACTATGCCTTCTTGGGCCATCAGATGGCTTTTTTTCTAATTGAGCTTTAGGTTATTCTCCATGCATCATTGAAGCATTTACTCAAGATGGTCTAAGGCTTGCTTAAATGTGGTATCATAGGTAGAGAATAAATCCATGAATAACTCTACCCCACTATTGATCTACTATTGAAAGATGCTAAGTGCCAAATATTGAAAAGTAGCAAGAGTATTGCACAGGCCAAAGGGTATATTTCTATATGCAAAAGTCCCCTAGTGACTTGTAAACATTATTATGGCTTGATCCTCTGGTGTGATGTAGATTTAATTATAGGCACTATAACCATCCAAAAAGCTATAATAGCAATGTCCTACAATGGTATCCAACACTTGATCAACAAATGGTTCATGAAAGTTTTCATGCTCAACAACCTAAAGTTATGCAGAATCTTCACTTCCCTTCTTTCTTAGGTACAATCATGAGTGAACTAATCCATTCACTATTTGTAATTGGATATATGAATCCAACATTAAGAAATTGTTCTACTTCTTCTTTGACAACCTGCTTCAGCTTTGGATTTAGCCTTCTCTATGGTTGTCTCTTTGACTTGATGAAAGAGTCTATATAGTTGAGGTGTTGGCATATCTATGAATCTATCCCAATGAGTTCATGATATGACCAAGAAAAGGTTGTTGACCACTTGTTTACTACCTTTAATAGCTTCCTTTTCTAGTCTTGAGCAAGGTAGGCATTATTGATTACCGACTTTCCATTATTAAGGAAAGCATATTCTAAAGTTGCCAATAAAGCGTTTAGTTCAAGGGGCACCTACTTGAAATGATCTAGGATTTCCAAATCTTCCTAATTCATTTCACTTTTTTTGTGGGAGAATTGAATATGGAGTTGCTCCATTTCATCCATGTTCTTAATCTAGGGACTTGTGAGGCTCTCCAATGGTTCCATACATATTGTGGATTCAACTTGATGATCTGATATCAAATACTAGGTACCTTCCTACTTTGTGGTTGCAACATACAAGCACTTCTAAATAACTATTATTTCAACACACTGATTACATGCTTGGATAAATGTATTTTTACCATCCATATTCTCTACACGCAATGGTACCCTATGTCATTGTACATGTTGCATGGAACTCTCTTCTTCTCCATTTTACCAAATTTATTTTTCTCGGAGATTTTCAAGGAAAGATCAAGAATCCCCATCTTGGCATCTATAGTACTTATTCACATCCTTTCCATAATGATAGGGAAGTTCCCTTTACAATTTTCCACATGAATTACAAGGAAATCTGTAGGATATGACCACCTACAAGTAGTGGTCATAATTTCCTCCACTAGCCCCAAAGGAACAATGATGAACTAATCTACCAACTCTAGTTTGATATTACTCTTTTTGAGAGGAGGCATGTTCTAGGTCTTGTACATTTCTTGGGAGATTAAGTTCATCCCAAAACTTGAGTCCAATAGAGCCTTACATGGATTAAGCGCTACAATTTACAAATAAATGAGTGGACTCCCACATTCAAATCATTTCCTAGAAAGATGACCAGCCTTTATTCAATCTATAATTGAATATGTCAACATAATAGTGTGTACATTAAAGATCCTTTGGTTTGAAGGTGGCTCGAGGATGCTTTCAGAGGTAGATAAGGTAGGGTTAATAGCCATGAGTGTCTGCAAGGGTATTCTAGGATTGTTCATTTTGAAGAATGGTCTCTTGCAAGGTTTTAGTTCAAAACTACTTAGATGAATATCCAAGAAAAGTTTACTACCCTCATAAAGTTTTGTTGATATGGCTTTGATGGAATTTTTTCCTACATAGGTGGAGTAGGTGGCAAAGGTGTGGTAGTTAATGATGCAAGAGTTGTTGAAGGATACAAAGGATGAAAAGAAAAAGGAAACTCCCTTCTTGAAGGAGGTGCTTTGTAATATTCTGAAGCATAGTAGTGGTAAGGAAAGGAGGCATGGCTAGATAATTCATGAGGGGATAGATGCTATTGGCCATAATATCCATAAGGGTTTTGCTATTTATAAGAATACTATTGCCACAGTGGTGGGATCCCCTAAGACTGTGGGTGTTTCCATTTCTAGTATTGCTCTTGACATTGAGGAGATGCTTCACTTGGATAATACATTGGTTGGTGGAACTTCTACCTATAGTTGACTTGTTGGTAAGGCAACCACCTAGGTGTTTTTGATTTTGTAAATTTTGGATTTAATGCATACACCCTAGACTCCTGCAAATATGACAACACTAGGAAACATCCCTTAGGATGTTCATATTAGCACATTTTGCATCCATCATCATCTATTTCAGAATCTACAACCTCCTCAACCACTACAGCTTTACCCTTTTTCTAATGGTAATCCTTTTCTATATCCTTTTTTCTCTTTTTGTTTTGACCACTACTCCCTTGATCCACTCTTTCTTCTACAATTTTTAGAGCAATTTGGAACTTCTCATCTAAGAAGCTCTACATGTTTTCCACCTTAGTCAATATCCCAATGATAGATTTTTGTATCGACAAGGTCTTTCTTTGCCTCATTTCATTAAGTGGTGTTTCCTCCTTTGAGTCACAGAAATGCACCTCCCTTTTGCAAATGGAGGGATCCCAATTATACTCTTCTACCCTTTCATATTTTTTTATATCCCCTTTTTCTTTGGCCAATTTTCCAATGAACCTTTGAATCTGATGGGTCTACATTTAAAAAAATCTTCCTTGGTCATAGATCCTAAGGGTTTTCCTTGTCTTATTTTTAAGTCCATCTATGGTGTGGTGAAGTTGCTCCCTTTGGAAGTATCCATGGCCTAGGCATCAATGCAACAAAAAGTAGTACATGCCCATGGCCGCATTTAAGGACTCATGATTTTCCTATTTCCATCCTTATATTTGCCTCTACAAGTGAAATACTTTGGAATACATTTGGTGTTTGTCATTAAGGAGTTCTAACATGGTACTCCATCGGTGAAAAGATTTCAGTTCCAAGGACTAGTACTTGCTTTCTACTTCTTTGTTGAGTGTCCTTAAAAACAATTTAAACTTCTGCCATTCATTCTCTATGTTCTACAAGGTACAATCATTATGAAAGGCTTGGAGATTATTTTGAGGATCTACATTATATCCTCCTTCAAACCTAGGGATATTATTCATATCCAACCTTTTAATCCTACTATCTTTCTGACTATAGTTATACCAAGATGTTAACTTAGCTATATTATTCATATCCAACCTTTTAATCCTACTATTGTTAGCGTATTTAGCTAACTATAGTTCCTAGCAATGGCACCAAGGAAGAGCAGTAGGTATCCTCTACATCCAACCATACGAATCATAAGCATTCACTAGCAGTCTAATCAAATTCCGTGGACTTAGTTCCTAAGTTACTTATAGCCTTAAACTGTGAGTCAAGGGTTGTATGATTGTTGTCTTCCTAACTCACACTTGAGTTATTAATAAATATAGTTAAATATGAGTTAAGGCACATTACATCGATTTTTAAAATTATCTTTATATATTTTTCATTTTGATAGCTAGATAAGTAAAGGAAGGTTTACTAATTAATTATTTACTACTTAGCTAATCTACCAACTAACTATCCATATGTGAAGTAACCATTCCCACTTATCGTACACATCCTGAACTAGTATTAATGCTACTATGTTACCAAGTGGCTATCACTAGGTGTACCAAATGTCCACTACTAGGATTACGAAGTGTAATACATCATGTTCAAAGTGATCATACTTACATATTTATGGTTAAGTATATTAATTAATTAAAACCATGAATATAAATTACATTAAAAGTTAACTGCAAATAGGAAAGAGTAAACTAATCCAAGTGCTACAATAAATATAAGAAATCTCGATTTTATTGACATTCCCGCCAATGCATCCAAGCACATGGCATTCAAATAAAGCACCATACAATCTCTTTCATTTACACTGCTATCACTTAGAGGGAAAATATTCTAACTTTGGAAACAAGGAACTGCAAGAGCTTCACTATGCTATTGAATCCAAGTTTTCATGAATGCATCGGGTAAGTGCATTTATATAGGCCTTACCTACATCAGCATCAATGCATCCAACCATGCCTTGATGAGGATACGTCAATGGGGCTACATCAATGCATGCCCATTAATTTAGCCTATCTTATTACGATTCATCACTTGTTATGCTAAACTAAGGTCCAAGTCTAAGTTCCATGCGATAGTTAATATACAATGTACTATTTGGATATATAGCTTTGGTAATTTTCCATACAATAATTCATAAAGAGAATATCTAAAGAAATTTTCAAGTTAACCTTTAAGCCCATAAAGTATCATTAAGTTTGGTATTCTAAGTGTTTCTGTACTTACTAATGATTTTTTATGTTATTTCTTTATTTGTAACTTTAGCTTAGCTATTAGCCTATGGATGGTATAGTTCTTGGCAACCGTTTGGGACCGCCAACGTTTGGCCTCTAGTCTTATGACCTAGAGTCATAGGAAATGAAGATATCCCTTAAAATAGGGTTTAGGTGCTTGTTGGTCTTCTGGCAACACCAAGGCCCAAATGCCTCTAAATAAACTCAATGGTTATGAAACGAACTAAACATGAGTATGTGTTTGCTGTTGTAAATTTGTATGAAATTGTAACTAGCTATCATAAAAGAAATTTAGCTAGCTTTTATCACACACTGTGAGTTATTAAAGGTTCCTATTTTGTCAAATTACTTAGTCTATATAGTCCTTATGGTACACTACTTAAAACACATAAATTTTCACAAAAATACTTGAGCATAATTTTTCCAATCTACCCCTTATTTTTCCCAGAGAGAAAATTCCACAAGAAAACTAGAAATACAACGAGATTCAAAGAATTTAGAAAGAGGAAAAAGACAAAATAGAACTGTGTGAATCTCAAACATTTAGGCAAGATAAATTGAACATGATGAAACACTTCGCAATAAAGCTATTCCAATTCAATTTAAATATTATGAATTGTTCAAACCCTTTAAGCCCAACAAGGAATTTTGTAAAAGGCAATCTTATTACACTACCAAAATGCATTGTAAACAACAAGTACAAGCTTTTGTTTGGCTAGTTAACAGTTGTAAAGAATTTCAAGCAAAAGAGCAAGCAAAAAAATTTGACAATTTCAAGATTGAAATATCAAAGCAATAAACTTTTAAAAAATGTAGCTATTTCAAGCAAGTCAAAGTATCAAAGATTTTCCAGATCCTCTAGACTCAAACAAGCAATTTCAATAAGGCATTACTATTAAATTACTCAAGATGCTTTTTTAAGACAACATAAGCTCTTATATGCAAAACTAATAAAAGTCTAATATTGTCCAAACATAGAGCTATAAGAATACTCTAGAAAATCCAAAAATTAAATGCCAAGCACAATACTATCTAGACCATTAGCTAAGCAATTAAGACAAAATGGGAAGTAAATAACTCACAGGATTAAAACAAAGCAACTAAATTGATGTCTTTAGCAGTCCATGCTTTTACAATCTTCAATATTTTTCTAAGTATCTTTTTCCAAAATCCCCCCTTTCCTTATTTTACCCATCAAGCTCTTTTTATAATAGCCTTGGGTAGTTACAAACATCATAAAGGATTAAGGTGGGTCACAAATATCTAGGGATATTAACTCATAACCACCTTAAGAAGTTATAAGAAATTTGAGCCAAAGTTGGCAAGTGTCGTCTTAGTTACAAATATCATGGAGATGTAGTTATTCTACCATACGAAGTTACAACTTGAATGGGAAGTTTCAATTCCCATAGAAAATCAAGTAACATTCACCAATTGTTCATAAATCCCTTCTTTTAAAACATAACCTTCTCTCTATTTTTATAAATACATACGAATTATTTTTAAGACTTTAATTGTAATCTCGCAATAGCAATATATATATTTTTCCTTATATACTTTAACCAAGGGTAAGATTAATAAAATTCTATCTCCACCGTCACCACAAGCCCGACATATGAGCAGCAACAGTACCATGGAGTCTCATGCGTTGATGTTGGAGGCGTTCCGGAATATTCCCATTCTTGATAGCAACTTATCTTCCCGTTCTTGCTTTTAAGGGCAATATGCAGGGCATTTTTTTTTGTTTGTCTGCCATGAATAGCAGTCGTTCTCCTTGTAGAAATTTTTCCTAAGTAACTTGCCAGCATTCAAGTTGCCTCTCCTGGGCGCTACATGAATTAGGTAATCGCCTGCATTGTCGACACTGGATGCCGATTTCTTCAACTCATTCGTACCGTCCTCTGTAATTTTACGATTTTCTCCTCCATTCTAGGAACGCAGCTCTGGACTGCAGTATGAGAACAGCCATAATGATAATCATTTAGAGGGCATGGGTAGGATTTGTGATAGTCCCAGAGAGGGTTAACCATACTGGAATCGTTATTTTCACAGGTTATCAAAAATGGGTATTTTTCCATGGAACTTTTCTCGGATTCTGCTTTGGCTTACTCTGCAATTTACTTTCTCATTTCCAGGAAAGCTTGAGATTTTCTAAATTTGGGTTTCTTGTCTTATCAGGCGGATCCTCCAAATGCAGACTAGATACCAGAGGAAGACATTCTTAGTGTGACGGCAATAATCCTGGCATGCTGTTACGGAGGCCATGAATTTTCACAGAGGGTTACTACGTCAGTCATCAGTTTTGATAGATCGGATTCAGAGATTGGTGCTGGCATCTGTACGTATAATCAACACATCTCCTTCTTTTTTTGTTAGTTTGAATTTGCACAAACATGCTGATTATGGATTCCTCCATAACCGAACAATTGTATTCATTTGAAACACTTAAAAGTGGGTTTCTGAGTTCATGACTGTTTGATATCTGTATTGTCACAGTTTTTATCATACATTCACTTTATCTGGTCCTTTGTTTGATGTTTGTTAAATTCTCCTGAGAATATCACTTGAGTTCTAAGTCATAGGAGGAGGGTCAATGCTACATTATCTATTTGTCAATAAATCTGTGATGACAGGGTATTTTCCTGCAAGAAAAATGAAAATTTGCTAATATATTCTACATTGAATAGCACTAAGTCTTACAGGTTCTGTTAAAAATAGCACCTTAATGCGTTTCCATTACTTCTTTAACACTTGTGGAAATTCTTTATCCTTGAAAACGTCTTATCACAGAAAACTTTTAATCCATGCTTCTTTAAAGTGCTTGTCCTTAAGATCACCGATTGTTACCCTATCAAACACACTTTAAACCATTTTTTTTTTTGGGAACATAGAACCAGGACCTGTTCTTCCCATTTACTTGAGAAAGACTACTCCATACAATGCTCAAATGTGCTAACAATGGTGTGGTTAATTTTTTATTTACCCTCAAGGATTGCATTATTTTTAGAATGTTTTCCATGTAAACTATGGACCATTATCTAAGATAAGCATGTGTGGCATGTTAACCTTGTTCATCACATAGTTCTTAAAGAACTTAGTAGAACTTGTTGTAGTATAATCGATAACTAGAGTTGCTTCAGCCCACTTTGTGCAATAAGCTACAGTGATAATGATGCATAATTTATCATTGGATGAAGGAGTAATAGGATCCATAAATTCAATTCCTCATAAGTCAAAAGGTTCAAATGATAAGATCCATTGTTGTATTCCTTCAAAGCATGTTGTAACCACCTTATCTCATTGACAATATTTGCGTTATATAGCAAAGTGATTGTCAAAGAGTATCCACAAAAAATAACTAGCCATGAGAGTCTTGATGGTTATAATTTATCCAACCTAGTGGCCTCCACATAGTTATTCATGTGAATCCTAGAGAACTCTTTATTGGTTTTCCTTTGGAACACACCAGCGTACCAAGCCATCTAAACAAATTTTGTAGAGGTTACCTCTATATTCATGAAATGTTTAGCATAGTAAATAATTCTTAGGTCTTGTGTTTATTCCATTTAGAAGGAACTGTTTGCTTATTTAGATGTGTGAGGTAATTAGGAAACCAAGGTGTGATTGTTGATAAGGAAATTGAAGTGGCCTTTGTAAGAAAAGGCTTATAAAAAACTAATTAGATAAAGGCTCTTCATCAACTTTGTTATTCAATCTTAAATAAGACAAATGATCTATAACAACATTCTTGGTCCCCTTTTTATAAATAATTGTACTCTTAAACTTCTATAAGATTACTAGCCATCAAATAATTTAAGGACTCACAGTTGGTTTATTCATCAAAAACTGTGTTGCATTATTGTCTATGCATACAAATATTAGATTAAAAAATACAAGTGTTTGATCTTTTAAAGCATGTATAGCACTACCATCAACTCTTTTTTTGTTGTGATGTAACTGAGTTATGCTCGTTTAATGTTTTTTTAATGTAATCGATGTTGTATAGACATTTCTAATCCTCTAACTACATAAGCACGACTTTCAAAGCATAATTGAATATATTAATTATTATGTGGAAGGATCTTGACCAATATGGTGCTCATAGAATTGGAGTCTCTAGGATTCTTTACTTGAGGAGCTCAAAAGCCTTTCACAATCTTTTGACTTGATGAAGGATACATCATTCTTAGTGTGGTTTACTAATGGTTTGATAATCTTTGTGAAGTTCTCAATGAAGGACACATAATAATCAATGTATCCAAGAAATGACTTCATATATTTCACTATTTGAGATCTTTGAGTAATTCCTTGAATGATCTTTATTTTTTTCAGATCCATCTCAATGCCTCTTTCTAAATTTTAATGTTCCAAGATAATGAATTTCTAAACCATGAGATCACTTTTTCCATATATCTTTGAAGTATATGTTCTAGCTAGTTCAATGCTTACTCAAAGCCTAACCTATAGGTGGAGTTGTCATTTATAAAGACTACAACACCGTTATTGATTTACTTTTGGAAGATGCTTAGGACCAAGTATTGGAATGTTACAAGAGTATCAAATAGAATAAACATCTTTTTATATGTGAAACTTTCATAGGAACTCATGAATGTTATTCTGACATTGTCTTCAAGAGAAATTTGGATTCAATTACAGCCACTATTGTGTCCTGCTATGATATCTAGCACTTGATCAACAAAATGGCAAGGGAAAATGATTTTTGAATATCACCATTTTCAATAACCTGAATTCTATGCAAATTTACCATTGTCCTTTTTTTTGGCATGATCATAACTAGGCTCACCCACTCACTATCTATAATAGGATAGATGGATTTAGCTTTTAGAATGTTTTCAATCTTTTATTTTACAACCTCCACTACCTTGAACTTCAACTTGTATGAGCAGTTGGCATTTTGGTTTTATGATAGGATCTATGTATATGCAGTGCTAGTATATACACAAATCAATCCTAGTGATCTCATCATAAGACCATGCAAAGTTTGTTGTTCATTTTTTACTACTTCTATCAACACTTCTTCTTTTGTTCTTTTGTAAGCTTAGAATTGTGTTGTCATAACTCAACCATTACATGGAATAGTACGCATTCAAAGTGCTAAGTCTATTTGGAGAATCATTTACAAATTTTCACACATGAATAAAATATTTTCGAAGAAAAGAACAAGTATAATGAAAATTGGTAAATTGTTTTTACCAAGCAAATAAAATATTCTTCTGAAGGAGCTTGCTAAGAAAAATTCTAGCTAACAAAAATTCATTTTGAGAGGATATGAATGCACAACATAAAGAGCCTTAGAAGAAAAATAAAGCTTGTAGTGAAAACTATTCATGAAAATACCTAAAGATTAATCAAAGAATTTATTTAATCAATCTAAGGTTCTAAGATTAAATAGCAATCATGAGAATTTTACTATTAATGGAGCTTAGAGATTGTTAATTAGTAAGAGTATTTATTCCTTGATGAACTCATTAGTTTAAGCTAAGTAGAATTGGTTTATATAACCAAATTTTGATATTAAATATTTTGGTTCTATAATATGCTCGATTTGCCATATCAGATTTAAGATAATATAAAATTAGGCTAAAGTTTAGAAGTAGTTATATCTCAATTAGTTTTTAAGAAAAGAGTTTACTAGATTATAACCCAATTTTAAGGATTGCCACATTAGATAATGCATGTAGAAGCTCAAAACTAAAGAAAATCATCTTTTAGAGTAGAGTTTGTAGAATCAAAAAACTAGTTCTACAAACAATCCTAAATCTAGTTCTACCTTGTTAACTTGTGATGAATCAACATTCATATGGGCACTTAAGAATTAAAGTCTTAAAGTTCAAATCTACAAATTTTAAGTGAAGATATATTATTCCATGTCATTGTGAGCTATATCAATTAAGGCTCATAGAACCAAAAATTGGTTATACAAAGTGGAGTAAAATTGGTTCCAAAAAAAGGCTCATGCCATGTTTATAGAACCAAAAATTGTCTTTATTAGATATCACAAATTTAGTTCTATGAACAACATCAACTCAGTGAAATAGTAAGCTTGTGAACCAAAAATTAGTTCTATGAATGAGCTTTAAATCTATTCCACCACGTCAACTAGATGAAGGCTAAAGATCAACTCCATGTCATTGTAAGCCATATTAATGAAGGTTCAAAGAATAAAAACTTAGCTTTATAATGGAATGTCAAATTGGTTTTATAAGAAAAGCTCATATTATATGCCACATGAATTGAATAAGCAAAGCCCAATCTATAGAACCAAAGAGTAAGTACTATAATAATAAATAGAATCGATTCTGTAATGGAAAGATTTTGTTATTTGACATGTCAAATTTGAAAAGTATAGGCTTTATAGATCAAAAAACTTAGCTATATAAGAAATCATCATTCAGTTCAACAAGCCATGATAGCTCGCAATGATAGTGAGCTCGTAGAACCAAAAACTGGTTCTACAAACATGCTTATTTTTTACACTACCACGTCATCTAGGTATAATCTCATAAATAAAAGTAAAGTTAGATTTACATCATTGAAAGACACATCACCAAAAACTAAAAACATGATTTTTAGAACCAAATATTGGTAACAAACATAAGATCTAAATTGATTCTACCACATCAGCCCTTAACATTAAAGAATATTTGTACAATCAAAAAATGTTTCTACAAAGAGGTTATAAGAATGGTTCTAAGAAGAGGCTCATCTCTCGATCTAGAGTGAGCTCATAAGATCAAAAAGGTAGTCCTATCTAAAAGCATGTATCAGTTCTATGAATCACATCAGCTTACAATTCATAACTAAAAGAAAAGACATCGTTTGTAGAATCAAAATTTAGTTTTACAAACTAGTTCTAAAATGATTCTAGAAGTGGAGTTTGTCTAATTTGCCACATAAGTTCAAAAGTAGAGAACAATTTGTAAAACCAAAAATTGGTTCTACAAGCTAATTCTAACTTAGTTCTACCATGACAGCAAAATTTTGTAGAACCAAAAAGAGGATCTATGAATTGGCTCTATAAATCATGTAAGATTGTAAAATACTAAAACAACTCTATTTGAAACTTTAAATGATACTCCACAAATATGGGATCCACTATGAGGTAATAATAATGATTTGTGTATGTGCTTAATAATGATTTTAATATAGCTTAGAAAACTTAAGCTAAACGAGATTTAGAAAATGAAAAATTTTACAAGATTTAAGCGAAATTGATACCATTTAAAGAGTTAAAAGCCATGAAAGCAAGAGGCCTATGGAACCAAAAATTGGTTCTATGAGAAGCACATGGATTCAAAGAAGAGTCAAGTCTTGGAAAAATAGTTGCATGAAAGAACATAGAGCTGCATGTTAGCATAAGCTTAACAAAAACAAAAATTGATTCTAAAGTAAGCCTTCTTTTTGGTTTTACAAGCCACATCATCACAAAACAAATACAACCAAAACTTGGTTCTACGAATTAGCTTGAATTTGGTGCTACAAGCCACATTAGCATGTTAAATTCAGCAAAAATAGAATAAAAAAGATTATTTTATTTTCAACATTCATAAAACCAAAATATCGTTCTATGAAATGGCTCTATTTACATTTCATAATAATAAATCATCCCATTAGCTCATAATAATTAGTGATTTTCTTAAGACAAAATAAAGAGCCAATTTGATAAAACCTAAGCTAAGCATTGACTAAAGTTATTTATACCAAAATCTTGCCACTAATAATGGTACCAAAGGAGTAGCTCAACAAATTCTATGACATACAAAAATTTAAGAAAGTGTCGATAGATGATTCTAACAACCTATTCTCAACTGAGTAAATCAAGAATAAAGCTTCAAGTATTAATTGATAGAGCCATGTTGAATCTTGAATCACAAAGCTAGTATTAAGTAAATATTAAGCACACCTACAAAACAAGCAAGAGCTACACTAAGAAGCCAAGACTTAGTATTATGAAGAACAAGAAAATTCTCCAAAACAAGCCCTTTTGCAAAGTTTTAGCTTCAAAATATTTCACAAGAAGAGAGAGGAAGCTCTATAGAAGTTCTAATACATTGATACTTTTAGCATTTTAAATTACCTAAAATACTACAAATTGAATATTCACTAGCTTGGTCAATGGATCAAAATTGGATGCTTGAATCTAGAGCAAGATGAGAAAGAATTCTTTAGTTTTGATGAGGATCATAACTTAGCTAAGAAAACATGACTAAAGTGCTTGAAAATATTAGAAGAATGGCATGAAATTTATGAAAAAATAGGCATTCTTAAGCTTAGATCTAGGCCTAGGGCTAATCTAATATGAGATGTTATCAATTACCTTGTTGTAGAAATAATTTATAAAAAATACAAGCTCTATTTCACAAGAAATATAAAACAATTCCTTGATACTAGTGTCAAAAAGACATACAAGCTTTATGACATCATAAAGCACAACATTAGTGACCAAAACCCTATCAAATTAATGAGAAGATGCTAAGTGCAATATTTTTGCTACATCCAGACATAGGAAAGGTTATAAAGCTCCCACCAACATAGCTTGGAAAAATTTTGAGCTACTAAAACATCATCCCAATGATAACTAAGCTCGAGTTCTTATATCAACTTTGTATTTTATCTTTTAATTCCTACATAGGACATGAGATTAATTTCACTACAGATTATCATGTTTGGATTGGATGGTCTTAGAAAATAGTAGAAATTTCTTCCGAGTTCAGTACATGGATGATAAATTGCAACAACGCTTGGCAGAGATTCATAAGTAGAATACATAGTTGAATTTAAGGTCATTTTTTATGGATTATCTATTAAATGGGATGCCAAAGACTAAGCAAACAGCCATAATTTCTGTCAAATATAAATTACAATACCAAACTTAGCCTAAGAACCCTTGCTATGACTTTTTTCTAGTTATCTATCATAAGAGCTATTTTGATATCCAAGCTTTTTAATTTTTGATAAACTATGTATATTCCCATTTTATCTTGGAAGCTTTTCAAACATGACCAGACTAGTAGATTATTGATGAAATCAAGAATAAACAACATGGAGTTGTTTTCCTTCATACCTTTTACACTTAAATTTTAATAGTAGGATTTAAAGGTGAAGCCTACAAGCTTCCAAGATTTGTAGCTCCATATTTAGCAACATTAGAAGTAGGAAAATGTTAAAAAGTTCATTTAGACATGATTATAAGCACAAGGAGGTTTTCCTTTTAAATTTTGGTTTTTAGAAATCTAATAATGCAAGATATCTCAAAGGCATGCTGATGAGTAGCAAGGTACACCTACGTCCAACCATACAAATCACAAGCATTCACACATGATCCAACTAAATTCCGCAAACCTTAAGTTCCTAAGTACACTGGTTCTAAGACATGAAATCTAATTAGAATAACCATTGTCTTCTCAGTTCCATTCATGAGGTACAAGTATATAGTTAAGTGCAACTAAGGTATATGATTTTTATCATTTTGTATTTTATAAGTTTAATTGCTTAGAACAATAATGAAAGGTAGAAGAATTTAATATCTAATTAATCTACTACCTAGCTAGCCTAACACAAGTATCTGTTCCCACTCCTTGAACACATCCTGAACACATGTAGTGCTGCTGGGTTACCAAACATTAAGTGTTTCTAGGTTACCAAGTGTTGCCCGTATGCTTGAAGTGGTCATGATTATGTTCATTAACAATTGGAAATTAATTGCTTAATGAAAATGCATTAAAGTAAAGCGCACAAATAATAGATGCATTAAAGATAACATTAATCTATTCTCAGTGCTGCAAGGATTATCAAAAGGGCTCGTCTTTATTCCTATCACATTACTGTACTTAGGTACATCAGTGCTCGAATAAAGGTCCATACACACTTAGACTCCTACAGGCACTCAAAAATATTCTAGCTCTGGAATGACTAAACTACAAGAACCTCATTACTCTATGCAAAAACTAATCAGAAAATATATTTAAAATGTCCTCAATTGTGAGCCCAAGCCCTATATTTAGAGGCCAACATATACATTGCGATATCAAATATCTGACATTGCATCTTGGGCTTCGATATTGGGTATCCAATATCAAGGGTCCAATATTCAATATCTATTCAATATCAAAACGTATCAAAATATGATTCATCATACCCCCATAACTAAATGAAAACTCGTCCTCAAGTGAAGAAGAGGAGGAACAAGTTCCTTACAAAATATTGGGTAGGTATGGGATTATTGACAAATATACAAACTGACACAGATGAAACAAACAGACTCTAAGTGCCTGAGTATACGAATTTACAATCTTTTACAAAATTGGGTGTTTATGAAATTAACATCCAACTCCTTTGGTAGCTAAAGAGTGAGGAAGAAGATTCAATGATCATAAATAGTCCTTGTCACATGGTGCTGACTTATCCTTTGATGAAGACGGTCCTGCTTCCAATTGGTGCTTTCCACTGTAATCACAACAAAATTGTGGATTAGTATGCAATGTGTAACATATAGCTTTGAAGTTCCTTGTCTCATTGATGGTTACAATTGGCTAAGTTGTGATTATGGTGAATGGATTCAGTTAAGAGTGTTAGCAGGAAGGTTGATAAATAGGGTAAAATAGATAAGTAGAACATTAACAATTTGGAAAAGTCCAAATGCAATGAAATGCTTGAAGAGGATTTAAGAATTCACAATAATAACAATAAAAGGTTTTACTAAAAATCATTGTGAAGATGCACACAATTGGGTGTCATTGATGAGGTAAACAAAAGGATTTGATTGTAAGGATGTCTAAGGGTAAAAAACTTAACTAATCCAACCAAAAGATATGCAAGTGGATCCTCCCCAAAGTAGGTACAGGCCTTTTATTACCCTTGCATAACTTCAAACCAAGGAATCTATGGGCTCCATGGATAATTAATGCTTATGGAAAGTTAAATATAAAAACCCAGAAGAAACTACCTATGAATTTTGACACATCAAACAAGAACATGAAACTAGTAGTAAGGTGAAACATGGAAAGCATAGATGGATGAGAGAGAGTGGAATGGAGTTCCTAATTAAGGTCACATGAAGTTCCTTATGGATTTTGTGGTTAAATGACATGATAAAATCCATCCTTAGTCTAGACCAAAACCAACCACGTTCAGTGACTCTGCATTATCATTCTAAGACTAGTACCCCCCCTGAGGCACAAGAGTGCTTTCACAGAATAACCACTGTTCCTTATTAGAGAAGAAAAGAGAAGTAGGAAGTGAGGAAGTGCCCTAGTTAGAGGGGACTTTTAGGCATGGGTGACATGTCTTTCTAGTTCCATAACTAGTGCTTGTAGCCCATTTATTTTGTCTAATGGATGTGCTTTGAATTACCATCATTGTTTTTTTTTTATGAGAACCACACCATGCAAAGACTTATTTAACTTCCTTTTATTGGTTGATAAGGGATGGTAAGAAATCCATGAAAACACACATGCACCCAGCTAAGCAAAAAGGCACAAAGAATACTAAATCCCCTTAAAGTCACACCCTGTTCAAACCTTTGAATCTTTTCAAAATTCGAAGACTACCAAAGTTACAAATTCATTAAGGTTTTATTAATGAAAAAGGGATAGCACATTTCTAGAATAATGAGAACCATAAAGTTTGTAAATGGGTGGATGCTATGAACTCACTACCTATTGCATGAAAAAGAAACCATGTCCTAATCATCAATAACAAAATTCAAAGCTAGAATCCAAACACCAACAATCAAATAACTAAATAGTACATACCACCATCAAGCAATGAATTACCATTGTGTTTGGCACTTATTAACAAAAACATAGAAAAATGC
Source organism: Gnetum montanum (assembly GCA_015680685.1). Lineage (NCBI taxonomy): Eukaryota > Viridiplantae > Streptophyta > Gnetopsida > Gnetales > Gnetaceae > Gnetum > Gnetum montanum. The sequence continues at coordinate 71,325 of MNCI01021449.1, forward strand.
ACAAGAATAAAACAAAATATAAAAGAAAGTGTAAAATATTTAAGAAATAGAAAATGTACTAACAATGGTGTAAAACAAAAATAAAAAAAATAAATAACATGAAAACAAGAAGATGTAAAATAAAGAATGTGCAAAATAAAAACATGTAAAACAAAAATATGAAAAACTGAGAAGCTGCTTATATGGTTAGCATGGATGGCCATCTCCCCCATGACTAAGTTAAAAGGAGGAGATCTAAAATATTGAGTGTGGTTGTCCATATGATGAGGTGTATATTGTATTAGCTAACTTAGGCTTGTGGAAAGGTTTGACTTGTTATATGTTAACCAATTGTTTCTTGTCTAGGCTCTCAGGTTTGTAGATCATCATGGCCCCAAAAGAAAAAGTTTCATAAATTATATAAGGTCCTTCCCACAATGTTTGGAACTTAGTTCCTTGGGGTACATGTTTGGGATCAAAGTAGAGGACCTTATCTCCTAGTTGAAATTTGACTTTTCTAATTTTAAGGTCATGGCACTTTTTGTTAAATGCCTTGTGCAACTCATTAGATGACAAGGCCACTAATCGGTTTTGTCTAGCAAGTTGAGATTCATTAATCTTTCTTTTTGTGCTAGACTTAAGTTGAGGTCAAGGTCATACGCTGTTGAAAGTGTACAAAGATTAGATTAAATGAGAAGTGTTGGAAATTTTTCATAAACTAGCTCATAGGGAGAATAGCCTATAGGAAGTTTCCATGTTGAGTAATAGGCCCAAAGAGCATTGTTGAGTTTTATGCTTTAGTATTTCCTATATTTGCTTATAGTTCTTGTTAGAATCTTTTTGATTTCCCTAATGGTAACCTCAGCTTGACCATTGGCTTGGGGGTGATAGGGTATTGTGAGTTTATGTTCAACCCCCAAGCATTGCATGAGCTTCTGAAAGGTAGTTCCTATAAAGTAAGTTCCATTATCAAAAATTAATGCATGTGGCATACCAAACTTATTTACAACATTTTTTTGTACAAACCAAGTAGTAGTAGAAGATGTATAATTGGTGATGGCTGCTACTTTTCCCCATTTTGTACAATAGTCAACAATGACTATGATGTATGCCTTTCCATTTGACATGGCATGATGGAACCCATGAAGTCAATGCCCCAGATGTTGAATGGTTCTGGTGGTTGAATCCATTGTTGAGGTCCCTCCATTCGAGTAGTCATTCCACCATCTCGTTGGCATCATGTACAAGAGTGTACATATTGGCAAGCATCCTTGAAGATTGTTGGCCAATAGTGCCCTAGCATTAGGATTTTAATGGTCATGCGTCTCCCAACATAGTGACCTCCATAAGGACCTTCATGAGTGTCTTGGAGAATGCATAGTTAATCACCATCAAAGATACACCATTGAACCAGGCCATCAGCGCATACCTTGTAGAGGTATCCATTGATTTCCATGAAGCATTTCACCTAGTGAAGAAAGTATAATTTCTTCTAGTGGTCCAACCTTTGTGACATCTCTTGGGTGAGAAGATAGGTGAGAATGCCACCATACCATTTAGGCTCATTGGGTAATTATTCAGATATAGCCTTGGCAAAGAGGAGTTCATCAAGAAACATATCAAATAATGAGCTTTCTTCCTCTCTGTTGTCCCATCGTAACTGAGACAAGTGATCAAAAACCACATTCTCAGTGCCCTTTTGATCTACCATCATAAGATCAAATTCCTATAAGATCATCAGCCATTATATGACATGGGAGCTCACCATTGGCTTGTTCATTAAGAAGAAAATGGCTATGTGGTCTGTGTGCACAAATAGCTTGTATCCAAGCACATAATTCTTGAACTTTTCTAGAGCAAACACCACTGCCATTAATTTTTTTCTATGATAGTGTAGTTCATTTGTGCATCCATAATGCTGCAACTTATGTAGTGGATGTAGTATGGATGTTTCTTATCAACCATCTGTGTAAGCATAGCTCCCAAGGCATAATTTGATGCATTCGTCATAACATTAAATGGTTTGGACTAATGAGATGCTTGTAGAATTGAAGTTCCTACAAGTTTCTCTTTCAGTTGTTGGAATGTTTTTTCACATTCTGCAATCCAAAAAAATGGAGCATCTTTCTTTATTAGCTCTACCAATTGCTTTGTGATCTTAGAGAAATTCTTTATGAATCACCGATAGTAGCCAGTATGTCCAAGGAATGACTGAACATCTTTGACGATTTTTGGCTAGTAGGTTATTCCTTAGATGACCCTTATTTTTTCAAAGTCTACCTCAATTCCTGCTTGTGATATTCTATGCCCCAATAAAATGCCTTCTTGAACCATTAAATGACTATTTTTTCAATTGAGCCTGAGGTTTATCTCAATGCATCATTTTAGTACTTACTCAAGGCAGTCTAGGTCTTGCTAAAATGTAGCTCCATAGGTGGAGAAGTCATCCATTAAGACTTCCACACCACTACCAATTTGTCATTGAAAAATGCTTAGAACCATGCATTGGAATGTGGCAAGGGCATTGCACAAACCAAATGGCATCTTGCGATATGCAAAAGTTCCCTAAGGACTCGTGAATGTTGTCTTGGCTTGATCCTCTGGCATAACCTGGATTTGGTTATAGCCACTATAATCATCTAGGAAACTATAGTAGTAATGCCTAGAGATTGTGTCTAACACCTGATCAACAAATGGCAACAGAAAATGGTCCTTGAATGTTATCATATTTAGCGACCGAAAATCGATGTAGACCCACCATTTACTACCTTTCTTGGACACAATAACAAGTGAACTAATCCACTTGCTATCTGCAATGGGATAAATGAACACTACCTTGAGAAGCTATTCGATTTCTTCCTCGATGATTTGCTTAAGTTTGGGATTCAATCGCTTCTATGGCTATCTCTTTGGTTTCATGGCTAGATTATTGTAGATGTGATGTTGGCATATCCTAAGATCAATTCCTATGAGTTCAAGATATGACCAGGAAAGGGTTACTAACCATTTTTCAACCACTTTTAATAGCATCTATTTCTGTTATGGAGCAAGATTTGCATTGATTATGACCAGCTTCCCATTTTTTAAGAACACATATTCCATGTTAGTTAGTAGCATTTTTAGTTTAAAGGACTCTTTCTTTAAATTTTTAGGAATTTCCAACTCTCCCCAATAGGTATCACCATTTGCATCATTAGAGAGTTGGTGATGAACTTGCTCAAGTTCCTCCATGCCTATGACATATGCGCATGTCAAGCTCTTAGTTAGTTCCATATAAAGTGCGCTACTTTTAGGATTAGTGATTAGGCACAAGGTACCCTCCTATTTTGTGGTTGCTGTGTATAGATACCTTTGAATTTTTGCTTCTAGTGCACAGTGTTGGCATGCAAAGATGGATTCTCATTTCACTACCTAGAGTTTTTGCACACAGTTGCACCTTGTATCGCTATACATGATGCATGGGACTCACTTCTTCTTGATCTTCTTGAATGAATTTTCTTTAGATATTTCTAAGGAAAGATCTTTGATGCCCATTCTTGCATCAACAGTGCTTAGCCATGCCCTTCCCATGATGATTGAGAGGTCCCCTTTGTAGTTCTCCACATTAATTACTAGGAAATTAGTAGGATAAGATCACCCACAAATAGTGGTCACAATGTCTTCTACTAATCCCAATGGAACAATGATGGACTGGTCTACCAATTCTAATATGATATTGTTCTTCTTGAGAGAAGGCAGGTTCCATGTAGTATACATCTCATGAGAGATCAAGTTGACACTGAATCGGAATCAAGAAGAGCCTTACATAGTTCATTCCTAGCAATCAGCAAATAAATCAGAGGACTTCTAGGATCAACTAATTTCCTAGGAAGGTTTCCAGCATGAATCCAATTAGATATAATGTGAGTAAGCATCACTGTATGGATTCTGGGTGATGTTTAGTTTGAAGGGAACTCGAAGGAATTTGTTACAAAGGAAGATAGAGGAATAGGATTGTCAACAATAAGTGTAGGTGAGGGCTTAGGTGGCTTGTGGAGTCGAAAGAAAGATCTTTTCTTTGATCAAGTATCTGAACCATTTAGTTGAGGAATCAATTGTAAATTAGCAACCTTAGTAGCATTGCATTGTTGCAGTTGAGCTGCTAGTTCACCCTACATATGCGAAGTAAGTGGTAACTATGTAGAGGATGGAGAAAGATGTGTAAGAATAGGAGAAGGATAAGGGTAAAAGGTGGTATTCCTCCTTGCATGTGGAGAATGAGTTCAGTAATAATCAAAAGGATGGTAGTGAGATTAGAAAGTAGAAATGTGACTAGAAGAGTCACGTGGAGACAAAGGCTACTAAACATAGTACCCATATGGATTAGGTTGTCTGTAAGGGTATTGCTGCCTTGGTGGTGCCAACACCCATGACTATGATTACTGCCACTGTTGATCCTACTCATATGGTTGAGGTGGAGTTCCACTTGGATAATACTGTTGTGGTTGATGGCACTGTCTAGAATTGTCTTAAGGATAAGACAATCTTCTATGTATTTGCCTTTGTGCCAATCATGGATTCAAGGCATATACCCCATACTCTTATAGGTGTGACACTATGGGGCAACATCCCTTAGAATGTTCATATTGGCAAACATCACACCCACCATCATCATCTGACTTACTTCCCGCAACTTCCTCTATTATAGCAATCTTGCCCTTATCTCTTTGAATGGCACATTTAGCTTCTTTGCACCTCCTATGCTCATGATCACTACTTTGTTCTTTGGACTCTTCAACCATTTTTAAGATAGCTTGGAATCTATGATCCATGGAGTCCCATAACTGATCAACCTTGGTCATAATTTCATATTGAAATTTTTGGGGTGGCAAGGTTTTCCTATTCACCACCTCATCAAGTGCTAATTCTTCCTCACTATCATAGAATCGAGCCTCCCTCTTATGAATGGAAGGATCGTGGTTGTACTCTTCTATACTTTCTCATTTTCTTAATTCTCCTTCCTCTCTAGCTACCTACTTAATCAATCTTTGGATCTAATGGGCACTTAATTATGACAATCTCCCTTGGGCATATATGCCAAGGGTTCTCCTTGTTTTAGATTGAAGCCCGTCTATAATGTAGTGAAGTTGATCTAGCTGAGAATAACCATGGCTAAGACATCTATGCATTAAGAAATAGTATTGGCTAATGGCGGCATCCAAGGGTTCATGTGTTCCTTGTTTCCATCCTTGAATCTACCTTCTCAAGTTGGACACTCTAGAGTATGTTTGATATTTGTCATTGAGCAATTCAAGCATTGTACTCCATCGTCTGCTAGATTCTAGTTCTAAGGACTAGTACTAGTTTTTAGCTTCTTTAATGAGTGTCCATGGGAACAACTTAAGTTTTTGCCACTCATTCTCTATATTTTGCAAGGCACATGCATCTTGGAAAGCTTGGAGATGGTTTTGTGAATTTGAGTTATATTCCCCTTATAACCTAGGGATATTATTCATATCTAGCCTCTTGATCTAACTATCCTTTACATGCCTTGTTGAAATTTGTACTACCTCTATGATGTTTAACATACTCCAAGTAGCAAGCAAAGGCTCATCAAGGCCTTGATTTTCGTGCCTATGATGCCCTCTACTACCCCTTTGTTCATGGCAACGAGTCTTTCTTGAATGCCCACACCCTTAATCTTGGGCCACCTGATGGTCCCTTTGGTTATCTTGGTCTCGTTGGTGACCTTTATCATGGTCATGCTCCCTACAGTTGCGATTAGAGCCAAAAGAAAAAGAAGATGATGATGAAGGTGAAGAGGAAGGAGGACTAGCACCATCATGATGCCTGCTACCCCCTCTTTGGTGATTGTGACCATGATCACGATCTTGTTTTCTATCTGCATCCCTTCCCTAACTTGCCTCTTTAGATCCTTCTTTGTCATTGGATCCATTCTTACCAGACCCAAAATTGTGAATCTTGGATTGCAAGTTCTAGTTTTGACCTCCTTCACCAAAGTCAAAGAGAGAAATTTCATTGAATGGAAAACCCCCAGAGAAGGGTTCTCCATCATCTTTTTGTATAGCAGAAATGGGGAAATCATTAAATCCTTTTCCCTTCACAGATTCATGCATTGTTCTAGCTATCGATCCCTTAGACGTTTTTCCTCTGTGGGATGATAATCCTTGGCATCACTATCTTGTACCACGTACTCAACATGAAGTCCTTGGAGACCCCATCGTATAAGCATTTGTTGGAGCATTACAGGAATGGATCAATCAGGCAACAACACAACGTTGCCCTCTATGTCACGCCATTACAACTATTCATCCTGGTGTAGGATGAAGGTGAGATTTTTACATACCTGTCAGGATGAGCATATACCACTCAGTGTTGCTAGGGCACCAACTGATGTACTCTATTAGACTTGGATGGAGAAGCACTCTTGTGAGAAGAAGACATTTTATGTTAGAGAACAAAAATGTAGTGTGCTTTTAGAAATTGTTGTAGTTATTTTTAAAGTATGATATGACTTTAAGGTTTGTTTCAATGATTTGAAATTTTTTTTGCTAGTCCTAGATAGCTCACGTAACAACTAAAAGGTCCCCAACAATGGCACCAATGGTGAGTGGTGAGGTACCCCTATGCCAAACCATATGAATTACAAGTGTTCACACGTGATCTAGTCGAATTCCACATATCTTAAGTTCCTAACTAAACTAGTTCTAAGACATGAAATCTAATTAGAACAATTGTTATCTTCTCAGTTCCACTTGTGAGGTACAAGTATATGGTTAAGTGCAACTACGGTATGTGATTTCTACCATTTTGTATTTTATAAGTTTAATCACCTAGAACAATAATGAAAAGTAGATGAATTTAATATCCAATTAATCTACTGCCTAACTAGCCTAACACAAGTACCTGTTCCCACTTCCTGGACACATTTGGGTTACCAATTGCGACACATATGCTCGAAGTGGTCATGATTGTGTTCATTAACAACTAGAAATTAATTACTTAATGAAAATGCATTAAAGTAAAGTGCATGAATAATAGATGCATTAAAGGAAACATTAATCTATTCTCAGTGGTACAAAGATTATCAAAAGGGCTCATCTTTATTCCCATCACACTATTATGCTCAAGTACATCAGTGCTCAAATAAAGGTCTGTACACACTTAGACTCCTACTGCGAACACTCAAAAATATTCTAACTTTGGAATGACTAAACTGCAAGAACTTCGTTACTCTATGCAAAAACTGATCAAAAACTGATAAGTGGCAAGGTACCCCTATGCCCAACCATATGAATCACATGTGTTCCCGTGCAATCCGGTTGAATTCTGTAGACTATAATTACTAAGTACGCTAGAGCTAAACAGTGTGTGCATGTTGTCCATTCGTTGTCTTCCCAATCCCACTTGTGGAATGCAATTGTATGGTTAAGTGTGACTGAGGCATAAGATTTTTATTATTTTGTGTTTTATCAAATTTCTCACCTAGAACAAGAATAAAAGTAAAAGTGATTAAATACTAAGTAAACTATGGTCTAATCTAACCTAACAGAAGTAACCATTCCCACTTCTTGGATACATCCTGAACTTTGTGCAAACACTGCTAAGCTGTTAAACGCTACTCGTTTCTAAGCTACCAAGTGTCACACGTTTGCTCGAAGGGGTCATGCTTGTGTATTTTAATTGGTTTCTTGATTAATCAAAATTAATTACTACATGAACAATATTAATGTAAATTGCATGAAATATAAATGCATAAGAAAGAAAGTCTCAAGTGCTATAAGAAATGAATCAAAGAGTTCATCTTTATTGCCAACACAATGGTGTGTTTAGGTACATCAATGCTTGAATAAAGATCCATTCACACTTAGACCTCCTACTACGGGCACTTGGAAAATATTCTAACTCTCGAATGGACAAACTACAAGAGTTTCACTACTTGACTGCCAGAAACTACTCCCAATCGTGCACCTAGGCATTGTATTTATAGACTCGGGAGTAACCTTGCGATATCGAATGTACAATATCACATCTTGGGCCGCGATATCGCATACCCGATATCACAACCACCCCAATATTGGAGTGTATAAAAACATGATTTATCATACCCCCACGACTGAATAAAAACTTGTCCTTGAGTACAAAAGAAGAAAAACAAGTCTTTTACAAAATAGCCGAGGGTGTGGACTATTCAACTGACATGTAGAGTGACACAGAGAAAACTAACAAGTACAGAAGTGCCCAAGCATACAATATTACAATTGTGTACAAAACTGGGTGTTCATGACAATAGAAAAGAACACCAATGGACCCAAAGGACATCCAACCCCTCTTGGCAATAGAAGAATGAGGGAGAGGTAGAAGAGATCCAACGGTCATGAACAATCTCCTACGAGTGATATGGTTGCATCATCCTTGGTGAAGGCAATCCCACTTCTAGTCCATGCTTCCCACTGCAATCACAACAAAACCAAGGATTAGTATATATAGTGTAACAGATATCAACTAAATACCTTGACTTGTCGGTGATTTTATCTAGTTGAGTTATGAGTGTGATAGATTGGTTATTTGATATTGTTAGTGAAAAGATTGACGAATGGGTTAAGTAAGAGAAATGATCCATACAATTCAAAAAAAGCTTAACACAAGGAATACTAGAAAGCGGGTATTCATAAAAATAAAAAGGAGTTCATTACAAAAAATTACAAAGGTTTGTATAATTGGATAACATGGATGGGTTAAATAAAAGAATTTAATTGTAACAATGTCTAAGGGTAAAGAACTTAACTTAACCAAACCAAAAGATATGCAAGTGGGTCCTTCCCAAAGTAGGCATAGGCCTTTTATGCCCTTGCATAACTTCAAACCAAGGAGTCCGTGGATTCCACGAATGATTAATGATTATGAAAAGCTAAGTACAAAAACCCAAAAGTAACTGACTGAGAAACTTGACACATCAAACCAGAACATTGAATCAAAACATGAAACCAATAGCGACGTGATGCATGAAAAGCATAGATGGATGATAGAGAGAGTGTAATGGAGTTTATAATTATGGTTACATGCAGTCCCTTGTGGAGTTTGTAATTAAATGACTTGGTAGGATCCATCCTTAGTCCAGATCAAAACCAACCACTTTCAGTGACTTCGCATTGACATTTTAAGGCTAGTCCATCCCTTGAGACATAAGAATGCTTCCATAAAATAACCACTATTCCAAATTGGAGAGAAGGTAGGAAGTGAGAAAGGGTCTTAGTTAGAGGAGACAAGACAAGTCTCATAACCAATGCTTGTAGCCCTTTTATTTGGTCTAAGGGGTGTGCTTTGAGTTCCCATGTTTTCTTTTTGGAATGGGAACCACACCATGCAAAGACCCATGTGTTTTTCGCATTTATTTTATCCAAGGAGTGTGCTTTGAATCCTCATCTTTTTTTTATGAAGACCACACCATGCAAGAACTTATTTGACTCCCTATTGTAAAGTGACGTGGAATGGTGGGAAGCTTACGAGAACACTCTTGCACAAAGGAAAATAGAAAAGCATAAAGAATATTGCATCCCTTGAAGCCACACCTTATTCAAACCTTTGATTCCTTTCCAATTCTAGAAACTACACAAGTCACCAATTTATTAAAGTTGCATTAATGAAGAGGAGACTACACTCTTCCAAAACAAGAAAAATCATAGAGAATGTAGATGGTGGATGATGTGGACTCATTGCCTATTACATGAAAAGAAACCATGTCCCAATCATTAGTAACGACATTTAAAGTCAGAAACCAGACATCAACAATCAAATTACAAATGAAACATACCACCATCGAGTAGTGCATTACCATTGTACCTGCCACCTTATTAGCAGAAAAAGTAGAGAAACACATCAAACACAAGCAAACATAACCATAAAAGAAAGTAAAAGTGTAGACAATAAATATTGAATATATTAATGATGGTGTAAAACAAAAACTAAGAGAAGATCAATAACCTTAAAAATACAAATATGTAAAATAAAGAAGATGAAAACAAAACAGTTGTAAAATTAAAAATGTGTAAAACAAAAAAGTTAAAAGATTGAGGAGCCGCAAAAAGTGTTAGTATGGGTGGCCATCTCCCCCACGACTAAGTTGGAAGGGAAAGATTCGAAAGATTGAGTGTGGTTGTCCATCTAACGAGGTGTTTATTGAGTTGGTTGGTTTTGGCTCATGGAAAGGTTTTATTTGTTGAATGTTGACTAGTTTTTTCTTGTCTAGGCTATCAAGTTTATAGATGATCATGGCCCCAAATGGAAAAGTCTCATAATAATGTAAGGTCCTTTCCGCAATGTTTGAAATTTGGGTTGTTGGGGTACATGTGTAGGATTCCAATAGAGAACCTTGTCTCCTGGTTGAAACTTGACTTTTCTTATTTTGAGGTCATAACATTTCTTGTTGAATTCCTTATGCATTTCGTTGGATGACAAGACCACTAATTGATTTTCATCTAGCAAGTTGAGATTCATTAATCGTTCTTTCTGTCCTAGACTTAGATTTAGGTCAAGATCATAGGTTGTAGAGAGTGTACAGAGTTCGGATGGGATAGGTAATGTTGGTAGTTTTCCGTACACAAGCTCATAGGGAGAATAACCTATGGGAAGCTTCCATGTGGAGTGATAGGCCCAAAGGGCATCATTTAATTTAGTGCTCCAGTCTCTTTGATACTTGCTAATGGTACACATTAAAAGTTTTGTAATCTCTTGATTAGTGATCTTAGCTTGACCATTGACTTGGGGATGATATGGTGTTGTGAGTTTATGCTATACCCCCAAGCATTGCATCAATTTCCAGAAAGTGGCACCTGTAAAATGAGTTCCATTATCAAAAATTAACGCACGAGGTACACCAAACTTGTTTACGATGTTTTGTTATACAAACTGAAAAACAGTGGTGGATGTACAGTCGGTGACAATTGTTGCTTCTACCCACTTGGTACAATAGTTAATTGTGATTATTATATATGCCTTTTCATTTAATAAAGGTGTGATGGAACCCATAAAGTTAATGCCCCAAATATCGAATGGCTCAAGAGGTTGAATCCATTGTTGTGGCCCCTCCATTCAAGCTGTCATTCCGTCATTCCTCTGGCAACGATCACAAGCATGGATAAATTGGTGTGCATCTCTAAAGATTGTTGCCCACTAATACCCTACCATGAGGATTTTTATGGTCGTGCATCTCCCAGCATAATGGCCCCCACAAGGGCCTTCGTGAGCATCCTAGAGAACACACAGTTGATCCATATCAAGGACACACCAACGAACCAGGCCATCAAGACAGACTTTGTAAAGGTTTTCCTTAATTTCTATGAAACACTTGACCCAATGAAAAAATTGTTATTTCTTTCTAGTGTCCACCCCTTGCAGCAGTTCGTGCTTGAGCAGATAAGTGAGGATGGTGTCATGGTGTCATACCATTTTGGTTCATCAAGCATTTATACATTAATAGCCCCTGCAAAGAGAGATTTGTCAAGGAATTGATCAGATAAAGGGCTCTCTTTCTCCTTGTCATCCCATCTTAGTCACAATAAGTGATCCATGACCACATTCTCCACACCCTTTTGATCTACCATTATGAGATCGAACTCTTGCAAAATCACAAGCCATTGTATGACATGGGGGCTCACTGTTGGTTTATTCATTAGAAATCGGATGGTGTTATGATCTATGTGCACAAACACTTTGTATCTAAGCACATAGTACTTGAACTTCTCTAAAGTGAACACCACTACCATTAACTCCTTTTTTATGGTGGTGTAGTTCAACTATGCACCTACAATGCTCCAATTTGTGTAGTCAATGTAATATGAACATTTTTGATCATCCATCTATGTAAGCACTACCCCCCAAAGCATAATTCAATGCATCAGTCATCACATGATATGGTCTGGACCAATCAAGTGCATGAAGAATGGGGGTTTCAACAAGCTTTTGCTTCAACTGCTGAAATGCTACTTCACATGCAGGGGTCCAAATAAATGATGCATCCTTCTTTGTCAATTCTACCAATGGCTTGGCAATTTTGGAAAAATTCTCAATGAAGCTCCAGTAGTAGCCAGTATGACCAAGGAATGACCACACTTCTTTGACTATTTTTGGTTGGTGGGTTATTCCTTGGATGACCCTTATTTTTTCAGGGTCCACCTCAATTCCTGCTTTTGAAATGTGATGCCCCAAGACTATGCCCTCCTGGACCATAAGATGGCTTTTTTGCCAATTGAGCCGAAGGTTTGTTTCAACACATCTCTTCAACACCTACTCAAGACAATCCAGGGCTTGCTCCAACGTAGCTCCATAGGTAGAAAAATCATCCATGAAGACTTTTACCCTACTACTGATCTATTGTTGGAAAATGTTGAGAACTAATCGTTGAAATCTGCCTTAGACCAAATGGCATCTATCAGTAAGCAAAAGTTCCCCAAGGACATGTGAAAGTTATTTTTCCTGGTCCTCTAGTGCAATCTAGATTTAGTTATAACCACTATAATCATCCAAAAAGCTATAATAGCGATGCCCAGAAATGGTGTCCAGCACTTGGTCAACAAAAGGCAATGAAAAATAATCCTTGAATGTTGCCATGTTGAGTAGTCGAAAATCAATGCACACCCACCATTTGCCTCCTTTCTTGTGTACGATCACAAGTGGACTTATCCACTCACTATCTACAATAGGGTAGATGAATCTTGCTTCAAGGAGTTGTTCAATCTCCTCTTTGAAAATTTGCTTTAACTTGGGATTCAAACACTGCCGCAGCTATCGTTTCGGCTTAATGGCAAGGTTAGTGTATATTCGGTGCTAGCATATTCTTGGATCTATTCCAATGAGTTCGGAATATGACCAAGCAAAGGCTGCTGACCATTTTTCCATAACTTTATCAACTTTTTCTTCTGTTCTATAGCAAGCTTGGCGTTAATAATAACTGGCCTCCCATTTTTCAAGAATATGTACTCCATTCTAGCTGGTAGTGTCTTCAATTCAAGGGGCTCNGTTCTATGGCAAGCTTGGCGTTAATAATAACTGGCCTCCCATTTTTCAAGAATATGTACTCCATTCCAGCTAGTAGTGTCTTCAATTCAAGGGGCTCTTATTTAAAATTGTTAGGAATTTCCAACTCATCCCAATTGATATCATCATTTGCTCCTTCAAAGAGCTAATGATGAACTTGCTTGACTTCATCCATACTTGCAACATATTCATATGTTAGGCCCTCAGTAGGTTCCATGCATAATGTACTACTACTAGAATTAGCTATCAACCACTGGGTGCCTTCTTGTTTTGTGGGTGCTACGTACGGACATCTCTGGATCTTAGTTTCTGATGCACACTGCTTGCATGTAGAGATAGATGTTTGCTTTACTAACCATAACTTCTACACACAATGGCAACCTGAATTTTTGTATGCAATACATGGAACTCTCTTCTTCTCAATCTTTCCAAACTCATTTTCTTTTGATATTTCTAAGGAAAGATCTCTAATGCCCATTTTGGCATCAATAGTACTTAACCACACCCTTCCCATAATAATTGGAAAGCCCCCCTTGTAGTTCTCCACTTTGATTACTAGGAAATCAATAGGATATGACCACTCACAAACGGTGGTAACAATGTCCTCAACCAATCCCAATGGAATAGTGACGGACTGGTCTGTCAATTCCAACCAAATGTTGTCCTTCTTTAAGGGAGGAAGGTTCCACATTGTGTACATCTCATGCGAAATCAAATTAACACCGGAACTAGAGTTAAGAAAAGCTTTACAAGGCTCATTCTCAGCAATTTGCAAGTAAACTAGGGGACTTCGGGGATCAACTAATTTTCTAGGTAGGTTACCAACTCAAATCCAATTAAATACAACACATGTCAGTATTGCAGTATGGATTCGAGAAGGATTTTGATTTGAAGGGGACTTGGATAAAGAGGAAATAGAGGAAGATGGAGGAGCAGAGTTACCAATCACTAATGTATCCAAGGGCTTTGGTGGACTGTGAGGTCGGAAGAACAGTTTTTTCTTTGTTTGTGGTTCTGACTCGCTTGATGGATTAACTGATTGTAGATTAACTACCCTCATAGCATTCCTTTGATGTGGTTGTGTAGGCAATTCATCCTACATGAACGGAGTAGGTGATAGTTGTGCAGGAGGTGGATCAGTAGGTGTAGGGATAGGAGGTACATGAGGATAGTAGGTGGCATTCCTCCTTGGATAAGGCGATTGGTATGTTTCAAAAGGGTAGTGGTGAGGTTGGTAAGTGGCAACATGACTAGAGGAGTCCCATGGAGATAAAAGGTTACTGAACATAGTAAGTGTAGGGATCTGGTTGCCGATAAGGGTATTGCTATCTTGGAGGTGGCAACGCCCATGATTGTGGTTGCTGCCATTGTTGGTACAATTTGTAGGGTTGCGGTGGAGTTCCACTTGGATAGTACTATTGTGGTTGGTGGAACTATCAAGGATTGCTTTGTGGATAAGGCAATCTTTTAGGTGTTTTCCTTTGTGCAAGTTGTGGATGTAAGGCATACACCCAAAATTTCTGCAAGTGTGATACAACTGGACAACATCCCTTAGGATGTTCGTACTTGCAAACGTCACATCCACCATCATTATTTGAGTCACTATCCACAACCATCTGTATCACAACCATTTTATCCTTACCCTTAGATATGGCACATTTAGCTTCCTTACACTTTAACGCTCACACTCACCACTTTGCTTCTTGGACTCTTCAGCAATTTTTAAGACAGCTTGAAACCTATTATCCATGGAGTTCCATAATTAATCAACTTTAGCTATAATTTTTTATTGCAATTTCTGGAGTGGCAAGGTTTTTTGATTAACCACCTCATCTCTGGTAAATTCATTCTCACTATCACAAAATCAAACCCCCTTTTTTTGAATAGAAGGATCTCTATTTTATTCTTCTGCACTTTCACATTTTCTCAATTCTCCCTCCTCCTTGGCTACCTACTCAATTAATTTTTGAATCCAACAGGTGCTTAACTCTATCAATCTCCCTTGGGCATAGACGCCAAGGGTTTTCCTGGTTTTAGACCACAACCCATTTATGATATGGTGAAGCTGATCAAGCTGAGAGTATCCATGGCCAGGACACCTATGCAATAGAGAGTAGTATCGGCCAATAGTAGCATTCAAAGGCTCATGATTTCCTAATTTCCACCCTTGAATTTGTTTCTTTAAATTGGATACTCAGGAGTACATTTGATATTTGTCATTGAACAATTCTAATCCTTCTTTCTTGATGATGGACCTCTCTGTATTGCCATGTCTTCAATCACAACTATCTCGACAGTCCCTTCTATTGTTCTAGTCCCATCGATCACCTCCATCACGGTTATTCCTTCTACGGCCACAATCTAAACTAGATGAAGAAGAAGAAGAAGATAATAAAGGTGAAGAAAAAGGGGAACTTGCTCTGCATTGACGCCTATCACCCTTCCTTTGATGCTCGCAACCACAATCATGATCATGATCTCCTTTGTCCCCCTTTTCCTAACTTGCTTCTCTAGATTCATTTTTGTCATTGGATCTATTTTGACCAGAACCTAGATTATGAGTTGTGAATTGTACATTCTAGTTGAGGGCTCCCTAAACAAAGTCAAAGAGAGAAGAATCACTAAAGAAGTGGTCGCTTTCATCAATTGGGCCAAGTGGAGGTGGAAAAATAGTTGACCCCTTACCCTTTGCAAGCTTGTGTTGGTGCTCCAGCTGATGATCCCTTAATCTTTGTGCTTTAGTGGGATGATAATCCCTTGAGTCGGGATCTCACATCTCATACTCTCCATGAAGATGTTGAAGCCCATTCCATGCGAGCATTAGCTGGAGCATTGTTGGAACAGATCGGTCAAGTGACAACACAATGTTGCCTTTCATATCATGTCATTGCAATAGTTCATCTTGATGCAAGATAAAGGTGAAGTTCGATACATGCTCATCAAGATGAGCTTATCCCACCCGATATTGCTAAGGCACCTAGACTGCCTTGGGTGGAGATGGGCTCCTATGAGAAGAAGACATTTTGTGTTAATGAACTTGTAAGCAGTGTGTAGTTAAAGTTTAATTTAATGATAATAATTTTTGTTTTCATAGGATTTGACTCTTAGGGTTTAAACAATGAGGTTACGAAGTTTCACTAGGTTTAGATAGCGCACAAAGAACTACAGTCCCCAACAATGGCACCAATGATGAGTGGCAAGGTACCCCTACGCCCAACCATACAAATCACAGGTGTTCATGTGCAATCTAGTCAAATTCTGTAGACTATAATTACTAAGTATGCTAGAGCTAAATAGTTTGTGTGTGTTGTCCATTCATTGTCTTCCCAGTCCCACTTGTGGAATGTAACTGTATGGTTAAATGTGACTGAGGCATAAGATTTTTATTATTTTGTGTTTTATCAAATTACTTGCCTAGAACGACAATAAAAGTAAGAGTGATTAAATTCAAAGTAAACTATGGTCTAATCTAGCCTAACACAAGTAATCGTTCCCACTTCCCAGACACATCTTGAACTTTGTGCAAACACTACTAGGTTGTCAAACGCTAGTCATTTCTGAGCTACCAAGTGTCACACATATGCTCAAAGGGGTCGTGCTTGTGTATTTTAATGGGTTGCTTGATTAATCAAAATTAATTACTACATGAAAAATGTTAGCGTAAATTGCATGAAATATAAATGCATAAGAAAGAAAGTCTCAAGTGCTACAAGGAATGAATCAAAGAGTTCATCTTTATTGCCAACACAATGGTGTGTTTAGGTACATCAATGCTTGAATAAAGATCTATTCACACTTAGACCTCCTGCTACGGGCACTTGGAAAATATTCTAACTCTCAAATGGACAAACTGCAAGAGTTTCACTACTTGACTACCAAAAACTACTCCCAATCATGCCGTTGGATGCTATATTTATAGACCCAAGAGTAACCCTACGATATCGAATGTGATATCGCATCTTGGGCAACGATATCGCGTACCCGATATCATGTAGCCGATATCGTGGCCACCCCGATATCAGAGTGTATAAAAACACAATTTATCAAAAACTATATTAAAAACTATCTGACATCACATCGAAGTATGTCAAAATACAACTCATCACATGGCTAAAAGATATAAGGAGTAATGTGATCTTTCCATATCTCCAAAAAGAATCTATTTAGGCACAAAGGCCTATAAAGTACATCAACGTACTGAAATAGATGTAGTCTACCAAAGAGCTTTAGATAGAGAAGTAAATTAGGCCAAAGATGAAGCATAGGGATAGTTGAGAAAAAATTTATCAATGAAGCTTCCATCATCTTCATGTGATTGAGATATAGTAGAAGCATGCAGATGGATAGAGAGCAGAGATCATCCTTTGGCAAAAGACTTTCCATAGAAGTATTTAGCTTTATAGAAAGAAAATTATTTCTCTTAGAAGCTTGATAACCCTAAAGAAACTCTTCCTAATAAAAGGTTCTTGCTTAACATTATTGATTATGCCAAGGTTCAAGAGACTAGGAAAATCATAATCAAAAGAATAAAAGCCAATAAGAAAAAGCAATAGTAGTAGTAACAAGGGCTCTTAGAACAATAAAATCTATTGAAGTTATAGTAACATTAGCAAGAAGAGCTACAAAAATGAGATGTGAACGTATTCCTAACTTTGACTACACTAGATCTCACTTTAGGATATTTGATGAAAGAAGTAGTTATGTCCTTCAAAGTAAACGAAAAAGAAGAAAGAATCATCTTTAGCCAAAAGTTTCAAATCAAACCAAAGATAGAAACAAGCATTATCTTTTCTTATAAAGAGGATGACTTATTAATAGAAGGGCAAAATCTAGTGATGATACACCAAGATATGTCAGAGATAATAGTTGTTCTAATTAAAGATATGGAACAAGTTGTTGATAATTGAATAGCTAGGCTTAAATAATTTTTAGTACAGAATGAACAAGAAATAGCTAGATTGAAGGAAGAATTAAAAGACTTTCAAGATACAAATGAGCTACTTAAAGCTACAATTACAATCAAAGAGTCACTGCTAGAAAATAAAGAGAAATCTAGCTTATGATTGGAAGAGAAATTAGCTATTGTGAGCTTAGCAATAGAATAGGAAAGGAAAACAAAAGTTTGAAATCATGCTTATTTTCTATTACCAATTTTCAAGAGATAACTGCTAAGTTCAATTTCCAAAAGTAATGAATAAAAGAAACTCAAGCTGAAATATAAGAAGTCAAAAGGAGTTAAACCATGTTTATATAGATCGACCAAAGAGCTTAAGATCTAGTAAGAATAACAACTGAAATGAGAGAAAATTTGTCATTATTTAAGTAAGATTTTTTAGATAATACCATGATATCAATTACAAGGATTATGACTTAAATCACTTACAAGAGCTAGACTTTGAGTAGGCTTGTTCTTCGATAGGAGTAGCACTAAATAAGATAACCAATTCATAACTAAATTGAGAGTTGATGAAATAGAAGCAGATTAAGTAATTAAACAACTAGATCAATCAAAGCCAAATTCACTAGATCAAGGTATTAAAGTCTTATGCAATTATGACCAAATCTTTCAACAGTTGCCAATAGAAGATCAACAAATTCAAAAAATTAAGAAAGCATTTAAGATTGTTCAACAATTATCTAATGAATTGTAATTATATGAAGAAACTATAAAATTTATTAAGCCTTAATTTTTGAAACTATTGTAACTACTTAGAGCTACTATATAAAGCTCTAAGGGAAGAGGAACCAAAAATAAAGGAGGGGAGGAACTTTGAAAAAGAAGAATTGTAAAGACAATTTTTATAATGGCATTCTAAAACAAGTTTAGCTTTTCTATTTAGGTTTTTCTCTCAATTTGTCATTTCATTAGATAGCTTTCTACTTGTTTAGCTAAATTTACACATAGCCATGTTTAAGTAGATAAAACATCTTGGAAAAAGCTATTTTCTTGAAATATAAAGATTTAGCTTTTTTTATTATTCTTATTGAATGAGATGCCTTTTCAAAGTGTCAATTCTGAATGAGCTTAATGTGGAATTAGAGTCATTCTTAGTATATGTTTGAGCTTTATAAATAATCCTTTAATCTCATATTTTGGATCTATGTATCATTACTTTTGTAAAATGCAGCTTTTGGAAAGTGTGTTAGCAAATAGCTCAAATTCATAGAGTGATGAGTTACATAAAATTATTTATTTACTGTTATCACTATGTGGGATTTAAAACTCAATGATTAAAATAAATAACTAGAATTAAGATATAGCTTCAAGAGGAAGCTCATTAATAGTAATTACAAACTCAAATAACAATTTTTGACTCTCAATAAAAAACTTAAGTAAATATAAATCAAGGCATAATTAGCTCATTAAAACCAACAAAAGCTATTTGGAGGTATTTGTGCCTTGGTAGAGCTAGAAACTAGCAACCACTTAAAATGAGTTACTTAAACTATTCTGGCTAGGGTCGTAATCCTATGCCAATACATTGATAATTACCAGTTTTTCATTCTTAAGAAAAATATATTTCAATAATTCTAATAATATTTTTAGATTAATTGGTTCTAGGACCCATTCTTCTAGAATTTATAACTCTCTCCAATATGTGTCTTCATGTTGCACATGGTCCATTTGGTAGAGCTATTATCATACTTTCTTCATCTCATCCAGCTTTCTTACATAAGATTTAATAAATGTTTCCTGTGCTTCATTCAAATTGAGGACTTGCAACTTTCATATGCTATTAGCCACTAAGTATCTTCTTAATTTTTTGGCTGCTACATATAGGCATATTTTAATACACACTTATTTTACATATGAATTACATGCTGGCATGTTCTTCTATTTGGCTATCCAAAATTTTTACTTGTAGTTGCTCACTATATCACTATTCATGATTTATGAAACTATTTGCTTCTCAATTATTTCATGTTTATCTTTGTTAGAAATTTCCAAGGAAATATCTTTAATTTCCAACCTATGATTAATTATGCTAAGTTACACTCTTCCCATGGTAATGGAAAACTCTTATTTAAAATTTTTAACATGAAGTATTAGAAAATATATAAAGTATGACAACATACCAATGGTGATCACAAAGTCCTCCACCTATCCCAATGGAATAATGATGGACTAGTTAAAAAGCTTCAATCTGATGTTGCATTTCTTTATGATGAGAGCAGTTACTCTAGCACTTACTCTAATTCTGAGTGGTTACTCTAGTAGTTACTCTAGCAGTTATTCTAATTATTAGAGTGGTTAGTCTAGCGGTTACTTTAGCAGTTATTCTAATTATTAGAGTGGTTACTCTAGCAGTTACTTTAGTAGTTATTCTAATTATTAGAGCGCTTACTATAATTATTATAATAGTTGCCCCCAAGTCTATAAATACAATGCCTAGGCGCACAATTCGAAGGAAGTCTTNCTTACTATAATTATTATAGTAGTTGCCCCCAAGTCTATAAATACAATGCCTAGGCGCACAATTCGAAGGAAGTCTTTTAGCAGTCAAGTAGCAAAACTCTTGTAGTCTATTCTGATGGCTTGGTTCAATGGTGTGTTCCTGATATAGATCAACTACGAGTTCTTCAAGATGCTCATGAGGGTTCTTGTGGGGGTCATTATGCTAGGAGACAAACAACCATCAAGATCTTTCTTGCAAGATATTATTGGCCTACATTATTTTGAGACACCCATCATTTCGTCCAATCTTATGAGCGCTGTCAACGTGATGGGGGAATGACTACTAAAATGGAGGCTCCGCAACAATAGATTCAATTGTTAGAACCCTTCAACATTTGGGGAATTGATTTTATGGGGCCAATTACACCAACATCCAATGGAAAAGCTTATATTATTGTTGTTCTTGATTACCTAACAAAATGGGTAGAAGTAGCTGTTGTTAAGGATTGTACATCATCTATAGCTGCATGATTTGTTCAACAACAAATCATAAACAGGTTTGGTATGCCACGTGCACTTATTTCAAACAATGGTATGCACTTCACAGGTGCAACTTTTTGGAAATTAATGCAACGCTTATGAGTTGAACACAAACTGACAACACCATACCACCCCCAAACAAATGGTCAAGCCAAAGTCACCAACAAGGAGATTATGAAAATATTGACAAAAACTATTAGCAAGTTTAGGTGAGATTGGAGCACTAAACTGAATGATGCTTTTGGGCATACCGCTCCACCTAGAAACTCCCTATAGGCTACTCTCCCTATGAGTTAGTGTACGGAAAGCTTCCAACGCTTTTGATTCAAATCAAGCTCCGTACACTATCAATGGCTTATGACCTCCACCTTGATCTTGATCTAGCACAAAATCAAAGG
>MNCI01021449.1:111863-132196 GCA_015680685.1 Gnetum montanum
AGGAAGCTAAGCAAATAAAAATAACAAAGTCTTTGCATGGTGTGGTTCTCACGCATAAACACATAAAAAAAAAGAGAAAGTGAGAATTCAAAGCACACCCCTTAGACGAAATAATCATTTGGCCTACAAACACTAGTTATGGAACTAAAATAAAAATGTTCCCTCTAACTAAGGCCCTTATCGCTTCCCATTCTCTCCTCCTTCGTTTCGTCGAAATGGTGGTGACTCTTTGGTGGAGACATTCTTGTTACTTCAAGGGGATGGATTGGTCGAATGCATTAATGCGAAGTCACTGGATGAGGTTTGTTTGAGGCTGAACTTGGAATGGGATTTGCTAAGTCACATTAATCATGAAAGACACAAGGGGCTGTACACCACCTTCTTCTTGAGACTCCATTCCATTCTCTCTTCTCCATCCTTCTCTCCATTATTCACCTCATTCCCGGTTGCATCATTAGTGTATATTCTAGTTGATGCATTGTTTTCTTTTTGTTAAATTCTTGTGGTTAAGACTTTAACTCTTGTTCTAAATGACATTCCCAGAGCCTATGAACTCTTTGAATGTGGGTTTGTCAGGCCATTAAGGGCATGAGCCTGCTTTGGGGAGGACCCACTGACATTTCTATTTGGTGCACTAGTTAAATTCTTTTCTCTAATATTTTTGCAATCTATTTTATTTTGTTCATTTCCATCTTGACATCCATCTCATCGACGTTACAGTTGTCTCTTTTTCTCCATCTTTCTTGTTCTTTCTTCTTTCTCCATTCTATCGCTACCAGAGGTTCACTATTAGTCATGGGGGTACAGGGCCCAATTTTTTCGATTTTCTCCTAACCCCTACACCTTCAGTAGTTACCACTATGATATCTCCAGATCTGTATCAACCATTCCACAACCTAGCCAATGGACCTTACACCGAAGCAAGGTATCAACTACATTGAAATTCATTTACCCTTGCTAATATAAAGACTGTGTTGTGTGTGCAAATGGTGATCATACAACAACGGATTGGATCTGGAGGGAACACCTAGAATGGAGCAGTGCCAAAGCAACTATGCAAGGAGCAAGATCGATGGCGCCCTTACGGATGGACAATGAAAGGCGTAATCTTGGCGTTGGCAGTAGCAAAACTTCTTTTTCTCTCTCTTTCTCAGCTGCCAAATGAGGCTTGATGTCAAATGTATAAAGTGTTCACTCTTGTTGTCATGAACACTAGTTTTGTCTTGTCTTGTAATGATGATCTGTTCACATGTCATCCCATTAGTTCCATTTTGAGTCAATAATCCCATATCGCCCCAATATTTTGTAAGGAACTCAAGGACGAGTTTTTATTCAGTCATGGAGGTATGATGGAACGCGATATCGCATGGGCCGCGATATCGCGTCTTCCCCTACGATATCGTGTACGCGATATCACAGTGCGTCATCAAATCTATAAATAAGAGGTGGCTCTTCCTTGTTTTTCATTCTAGGCCTAGATCGTAGCAAAACTCTAGCTGTTTGATCCCTCTAGAGATAGAATATTTTCCATGTGCCCGTAGTAGAAGCTCCAAAGTGAACGGATCTTTATTTGAGCAAATATTGTACCTGAACACAAGTTTCTGTACGACAATAAAGATGAACTTCTTGGATAAACCTTGCAGTGCATGGAATAGGCTAAATAGGATTTTAATTACTGTTATTTATTGTTTACCATTTAAATGCTTTATTAGTAATTAAATCTCTCTCAACCCTTCTCCCTGGTTAAGTGCCTCAGTACAACTGCTTCGAGCACGTGCGTTATGCTTGGTGATCCCAGCAACGACTAGCATTTGGTAACCAAGGTTGCATCAGTTCAGGGTGTGAATGGTAAGTGAGAACAGATGCTGACGCTAGGTTAATTAAGACTTAGTTAGTTAGTTAAAGTTAGTAATTAGTCTCTTCACCCTTCACCTTATTAACGTAGGAGATAAAACTGAAAAGACATAAAAATCACGTACCTCAAACTTACTTAACCATACAACCGTGACAACTACAAGTAAGTCTAGGAAGACAACGAATGATTAACCTTAAGTGTTCCATAAGGTGTGTAGGCACTTAGTCTGCGGAGTTCGACCGGATCGTGCGTGCTACGCTCGTATTCGTATGGTTGAGTGTAGGGGTACTTCGCCACTCATCAATATTCATGTAAACTATCCAAGCATAATGCACCTAAATAAAGACTTTATTTTACTATCTTAAACTATGCCATGAGCACTTACTATTTATTGTTAAAATTCATGAAAACAAACTACAAGAGGTCTACTACCTATTGTATTAATGATGTTATTATCTTGGAAGATGACCTATATTTATAGACCTTGACTAGAACTACATTATCATAGCTTAGATGTTGCATAATAGGTTGTGATAGCATAGTTGTGATATTGTACCTATGATGTTGTGACCTATCAAAATGTCATCAATCAATATTCATATGTAGATATTTCTTACTCTCTAATTTAGGTTTTGATAGTGATTTTTTCATGTCATTGCTTCAAGTGATGGTAAGGTCTTTGATTTTTAAGTCATAAGACTTGGGTTTGAGCTTAGGCATAGCCACATTAAAAAGTTTAGACTTTTGCTTACCCTTTGCCTTATCATGATGAGTATTGAGCCTTTGAGTAATGATCCTTTTCTCTTCCAAGTCATTGGAACCTAGTTGTAGGAGCATTGTAACTCATTGTATGTTATTTTCTTTTACATGATGAGTCAACTAGATGTACACTACAAGCCCAACACAAGTAAAGCTAAAATAACTCATGGTAAAGCTAGAATAATTGATGCAAGCCCAATGCATGTACATTGTAAGTTATGATCTTTGAGTTAAAAGACTCATTTTCATAATTCTAATCCATCTTTACCATTTTTGCTATTGCATTTACCACTAGAAAGTTTAGGAAAGTTTGTAATTTGACACAATAGTTTACTAGGACTTTAGATTACCATAGAAATTCAAGTTTAAGCATAGAAACCATACAACAAAGATGTTGATTTGTTCCTTATAGTTTTACATCCAAGCACATAGTTGTGCATGTATATGTGCTCTTAGCTTGCACATAAATCTTTGTGCTATCTTAATCATCATTTATCTTCTAAAAAATAATTAAAAAATAAAAAGTTAAAAATGGAATTTCTATTTGTTTGTGTTTTAGGAAGATTTTGGGTTGAAGTTTTTTCTTTTTAGAGGAAGAAAAACCTTAGTAATTTAAAATCTTCATTTATCAATTTAAACCTTCTAACCCTATCCTTTCTTTCTTCATTAAAAATCTATGTGAGTATTTGATTAAAACATTGAAAGAAAAGTTTCTAAAAATATTTCAACTTTTTTTGTTAAGGATTCGTAAGATTAACTTTTTTCTCCATGTTTGTCCATTTTATCTAATCCATTATTAGATTTTTCTTATTAGGTCTAATCAAAGAAAAAGGATTCTTCAATAAGTTAGCACTTAGAGTTTCACCTATTTTGAGGTAAGGAAGATATACCTGTTTTGTTGATTTGAGTACATTGCATTTATGCACATCTATCATGATTGGATTTTTCTTGTATTTCTTTTGAATATGAATTTTTCTAAATCTATGAAATTTTTCTAAAATTATTTGTAAAATCCATAAATAAGTTAGATTTTGTCATTGATAGAATTTTTGCTTCTTTATGACTATGATTTTGGAACTCTAAATTTATCCTTATTTTTTAAGATTTTATAATATACTTTCTAAAAATTATGCATTTCTTCTAAAGTTGTAAAGTTGTATTATTTTCTATTGCATTATATTACTTGATGTTGTTTAGGCATCCACCACCAAAGTTTGTTGTTATAATGAATGTTTGTAAATGTTAATTCTTAATTAAGTTAGATCTAGCACTAGAGAAAGAGCATCTAGTTGGTTTATGATGTCGTGCTCAAATTATGATTGCCATTGCAATGTTATAATCTTTCAAATCAAATTCATCTTAGGAGGATAATGATTTTTTAGCACTTTATAAGTGGATCTTGGTAATAATATTCCAAAACTTCAAAGATTATGTATTGCATTGTCAATAGTTCTCTAACATTAATAAAACTTTAAATGAAGTTCTCAAGGCATGATTTTAGTTGATGATATAATGATCTTAGGCTAACTTATGAATACATAACTAAATCTAGTAACACCGAGTAAGGGGCATAACCAAATATTACTTACAAAAAATATCCTACAAGAGTTATAGATAGAAAAGAAAGATAATTACAAAGTAACTCACATTGGAAAGGTACTCCGAGGCCCATATGAAAATCAAAAATCCACCTGGGAAAGAGGACCAAATATTCTAACATTTTCTAGAAGCAAAAATTCTTGAAGGTGTGGAGAAAAGTCACAACCTGAGATTTTTCATAGGTTTAGTTACTTAATTTAATATTGTCAAATGTATTTCAATGAGTTATTTTTAGTTCAATGAGTTAATAATAGGGTTACATTATTTTTTTACTAAGTAGATAAAATCTCTAGTTAGACTATTTTGTTAAAGTTCTATATCATTTGGTTCTTACTACTATTGATGTTCAAGTATAGATCTTTTATATAATGGTTGAATCTTTAGATCTAATTATCCTTGAAAGTCTTTCTTTTGTTAGTTATTATATCTTTCTAGATATTTAATGATAGATAATTTTTTCTGTATTATGCATATATAATGATATAACTCTTTTTTAATAAAGCATTTAGACTCCTATCCTCGTCTAGGTTGTACCCACTATAATATTTTATTATTAAAATAGAATTATGAACTAAATTTTAATTAAAAAAATATCTCTCAATAGTTATTTGTTAAAGAAGTATTTTATGATAATGTCCTACCTAGAATCCTACCTTACCAATGTGTCCAAGATATTCAAAAATGTCAAATTTGATCCTTGACTCCTCAAAATTGAAGTTACAGTATTCATTTTAAGAAAATTTTAAAATTTTCCAAAAATTAGAACCTCATTAAAAATGAGTATAAGTTTTTAATTCAACAAATAAGACTCATTGCACATGTTCATGTTAGTGAAAAGAGTAATATGTTCACTTATAAGAAAAGAGTTTATGCATACTTATGCATACCCTAGACACATGTTACATTGCATGTAACCCTTTCTTCTATAAATAGGAAATTACCTTTTTGTTATATTTTATTTATCCATGTGATGTTTCATGCACATGGGTTTTAAGGGAAAAGAAAGAAGGTTAAGTGCATTTTAGGAGGGAAAGAAAGTTAAAGAAAAAGCATTTGAAAGACCTAGAGAAGAAAAAGCTTTTAAAAGACAGGAGAGATTTTGTACGAGACTTACTTAATTTTTTTCCATGATGTTATTCTAATTTGTTGTAGATTTTGTACACTTACCACTTGTAGCTTGAATCTTTGCTATCATTTTATTATTTTACATTGTAACTTAATATTTTGCTGAATTTTTGCCATTTTAGATTTGTTTTTTATATTATTTGTATTCAAACTCTATCCACATCATTTTGGTTTTTATATGATTTTTTTGGAATAGGTGGGAACATTGTCTAACTTGTTTTTTTCTTCTTCTTTTTAATTATTTTATGATTATCTTGGATTAATCCTTACTATAGTATGAAATTTTATTGGAATTTTGAAAATCTTTTAAAAATGAAAATATAAAGGAAAATTAGATAAAATTTCATATATTATAATTGGATTTTCTTAATTAGTAATAGAAATTACGAATTTTCCAAATGCTCTAATTTGCATATAGTATGAAGTGTTCTTTAGTGATCCTATCCCATAGGAGCAAGTTTAGAATAGATTTCCAAGCTTGGATTTTGATTTGTAAGTTCATGTTTGGAAGAAGATTTAGCCAAGATCATGATACTAGTAAGTTGAGTCTAATAGTATGTAATGAGATATAGAAAAAACATGTCCTTTCATGGTGTATGTCATAGGCTACTTAGGATGTTAAGACTTAGGCTCACATTAGGTTACTTGGGTTACTTGGGTTACTTGGGATGATTTGATATTAGTAGCTAAGTTATTCCAAGACCTTCTGTCAATGAGAATAAACCAAGGTCTATACTTTGGAGAGCCTTGAATTAAATATAAAATTTATAGATTTTTAGAACCTTTATAACATTTTTATATTTTTCAATATTTTTTAATATTTAAATAAAAATTTTTCTCCATGGATAAAAAATAAAATAATCTTTCCTACTTAATGGGTTTTAGATTTTAATGTAGATGGTACAAAGTAGCCACTTAGAAATCATTTTTATATATTTTTCATTTTTGTAAAATAGAAGACTTGTACAAATTTTGTATATTTTAGCTATGTACTTATTTTTATAAATAAGTAATAAAATATGATAATTATGAAATTTTTGCTTTTGATATTTTGTTTGTGACATTGTAAGAATCATTTTCTATTTTCATGTGTGATGTACATGTGAGGAAAAAAATTTATTATTTTATTATATAGTCATATTTTAATGGTAATTATATTATTTTATTAATAAATTTTAGATGTAAATAACTTTATTTCTAAAAGTCTAATTGCAATCAAATAAGTGTCATTAGAATTTGTCACTTTCTAATTATGCATTTTATTTATTTTTTGAAATTTACTTTTTAATGGGTACTTTAGTTTCTATTCTCTTATATTTATTTTGATTTAATTATTATTACAAGTATCAAGCAACAAATTGTGCTGTTATATTTACGCTCCTAAACAATGCTTTTCATTAGGCAGATTAAGGTTGAATTTCAGGTTCATAGCATTTCTTTTCATTGTTTCTTTCTAACTTAGCAACTCCATATAGTGGTTAGAAGCTTGTCACTCATAAAAGAGTTTATAGATATGATGTTTGCCCTTACTTTAAGAAGTATTAACAATAGAATGGCCTTATGACAGAACACTCTTATGGTAGATCACATATACTTTGTAGCCTTGCCAAAATGAAGCCAAGTTTTCTTTCCATTTTAAAAAAGGCTAATGTTCTTTTTACCACATTCCTTATCCACAATGTATGTAGAATATCATCCTCCCTTATTTTTCACAATTTTCACTTTTTTATAGCCCAAGTTTCCTATGCCTTTATTTTAAATGTCCAAGTTTTGTATATGCTTATGTAAATAGAACAGAACATCATTGTTTTTAAGACTCGCGGGTTTTGGCTTGTAGTGGATCCGAATACCTTGCAGTCGAGTTCCAGCAAATGCGGCTGCCTCAAGTGACTAATCAGAGCAGAGCAATGAAATAAGAGAGTAACATACATACCTATCAAGCTTTTAGCTATTGTTCGTGTACTGCAGGCGTGTTTGATCACCATGGTAGGTGGAACACAGGGATTGAAATCAAGAAACAAAGGCAATTCCAGCTCCAACGCAGAGTCACCTTCCAAAAACATAAAAAGTAAACCCAAGATCAATAGAAAAACCAAAAGATGCAGTCTGAAACTTGTCACCGTATCATCGGTCTTTTTTCTGGGCTTAGTTATGCTGCTTCACCATTTCTACTTCAAAAGTTCTTCCAGCGACAGCAGAGATTCCCTCAGAAGACTAATCACTCCTGCCCCACTTCCCAAACTAACAGATTTGCCTATGGTACGTTGTACATTATTATGCCTTACAATTTTATTTTATTCTTTTTTGTATCTTTTGTTTCTCTCTTGTTGCTGGGTCTGCTGATTGTTTTGCTTATATTTGGTTACAGTTTCAGGGAGAACATCGTGAAAGCTTGTACTGGGGTAGCTACCGCTCTCATTTATACTTTGGCATCAGGGCAAGGTTCTTGGGTGTTAAAAGTCTTATTGTTGTTCATTGATTGAAGGTTTTTTAAGTTTTTGGGATTTTTACAGTGAGGATTTGTGTAGGACACCCAAGTCCTTAATGCTAGGACTAATGTGGTTGGGCGTAAAGGATGGGCGCTATGCTCTGAGGCACACCTGTGAGATGTCTGATGGTCTCAATTCTTATTCATGGATCCGCCATGATGGTAGAAACTTTGGCCAACAGGTAAACTGTAGCTCTTTATTCTTTTTCTTTTTTAGTAAAAGTTTATCTCTGCAAGTAGCCATTAAGAGGATCGACTTTGTTGATAGCAGGCTAAATTTATCCAAACAACCATTGAATTTGAAGTTTGTTATGGCTTAATCATTGTTTTATAAGCACCACCCAAAACATTTTTTTAAGTTTTGACATAGTCTTAGGACATTGGAAATGATTTAAAAGGAAAACATTGTGACCATTTTTTCCTGTTGATTCATCCTCACAAAAACTGCTCATAGACATCTGTACACAGACTATACTCTGTTTTTTAGGTAACTTGTTTGTTTAATTTACTTAGTGTTTGTTTTTTCTCTAAAGTTTGGTTTTAATGCAACTTATTATGAACACAGGTAATTGAAGATCAAGGCTTTAGCATTGAGACCATGTTTTTGAAGAGACGAAGTAGCAGCAGTGGCTATGGAGGAGATTGGGCTGTTCGAATTGAAGTCCATAATGATAGGTTATTTTTTCAAAGGATCCAATTTACAAATAAGAATTTGTTATTGTTGTGTTGCTTCTGTCTTACTTCTTTCGAAGAGTTAAATATTGTTGATTTACCCTGTAAATCCTGAATAGGCCATTTGTCAGCTGGTTTGGGTTAAGGATTTTGGTGATAATGTTTAACCTCAATGTCTCATATTACTGGTTGAAGATGTATAACTAACTGCCACAGGTTTGCATTTTATCTAATCACGGTTGCTGACGTTAACTAATAGACATGGCTTGTGATAAAGAGCTGGGATCTTTTTCCGATTGGTATAAAGAAGGGAGCACTTTCAATATCACATACATGTACAAATCACAAGAAACAGTTTGTGGGGACCAACCGTTGTGTTCGTGTCTTGTATATATACATAGTTTGATGTTCTGTCGATTGTTATATATACATAGCTATGTGTTTACACTTTACAGTGCTCTCTTACATTTGTCAACTTATTCTTTACATGTTTTTTTCTTCATCAGTTCACAATGTCATAACTGTGGATTTCATATCCACGGTTGATCATTCTCTCAACTATATATGTAATGTTACAATTGTTAAATTGTACATGCCAAATAATTTGGTTTTCACATTCTTGTGGACCTTAATTCTTTTCAGTTTGCAATACCAAGAGTTAGACGTAGACCTAGTTGTAGTCTCAGATCACAGAAGTGCAAAGATAACAAAATTTTCTCCCTTGAATGATGGTGCATAGTCCCATTGTTACCTTCTTTGATTAGTTCTTCATGCTTTTAAAGCCCACTTGACAGGCTGCATATGATGCTTCAGGCTTTAAAGCAAAACATGGGAAAACAATGAGCCCTTTCTTAAAGTAATACGCTTGCTGTCCATCTGTCCTTCTCTATCAGAATGCGGCTGCTACTTACTGCAATTCTTTGAGAACTAAAAACAAATTGCATCATAATTCTTGTTTCACTTAATGTAATGTTAAGTTGTTCTCTTGATATTGCAATTGGCTCAACCAATTAGTGGAAGGCATTGCGTCCATCATTGAATATCATCATCTGCAAACATTTTTTTAAAAAATATGCAGAAAACCATCACTCAGGTAGCATTTCCTTGTAGTGTGACATTGTAACAACTATAGGACACAAAAAACATGGTTCCTACAAATCCTTTAAGAGATTGCATTTTGAAAAATCTCCAACAATATAGAAAGAATTTGCCTTTTCCCTGTATGTGTCTTAGGCATTTTTGCAGTACCAAATTACTAAGTTTTGACACCAAATGATATAAATTTACATTAGCTGTTTCACCTAACTTAAACCCAAAAGGAGGTCTAAGTTAAACCCTAGGGCTGAACATTATATGCAGTCTTGATTGCAATCCCCCTTAATTTACCTTACAATACTAGGATTGCCATTTAGAGTGATGGCAGTAATTAGAGTATTGTTATCAATAGAAGGGTGCACATCCTCAACTTCCATTAGGCCAGTTATGATCAACACTTAAATCTTTGCAAAACCAAGTATCAGTCGTAACATACTCTAGTGTTTGTGTTGAAGTCTGTGAAGCCTTAGCTTTTAATTTATTGCCAAAAAAATCTGATACAAACTATCAGTTCAAAAATACTCCTCTAGAATAAAAATGGTTTAGCCGAATAGTTTCACATGGATTGACAATGTAGAAAATTAAATTTACATTACACAACTTTACTTGGACAATATCCTATATCAGACGTGAATCATATTTGAATTTTTTTATACAATGATAAAGACATCAGAATGGTAATCAAAATCTCAAAACTTAAATCTTTTTCATATCAAATTGTATTTTTAAATATGTTTTCATTGTAAACATGCTTGGTATTATGAAATCTCAGGGCCCAGTCACATGTTGTAGCTTTCTGGGCATGGCGTGGCTAATATTTAATGTAGTCAAATAGCCATGGCCCCTGCTATTTGTTGCATGCGTTGTTTGCCCATCATAGCATGGCTGTCACAGTTTGTTAACACGCAATCAAATATGCATTTGCAGCCTTGAAAGTGGTGGTAGCCAGCTGGAACCCGCAAGCAACAGAAAAAAACTACTGATGACTATGGTTTGTGATTGGAAAACTACGATGATGGATGTGGTGGTTCTGAGGCTGTATGAACAGCCCAGTCAAATAGCCATGGTTGGCCATAACAGCCCAGAACCACTGCATGCGACCCGGCCCTTAGGTGGGGTTTTATGTATATTTCTAACTGTAACAGGAACTGAAATGGAAACTGTTACAACTAGAAAGTGAGCACAGTAGTCTACTGGGCAGAATACCAGTAAACTGTAGATGTCAATCAATTCGAAACTGTCCTCAATTTAATGACCCAATTCTAGAGTAGGAAGCTGGAAAAATGCATAGATTTTTTTTAAAAATTCCATTTTCTTTAGAGAAACTCTATAAGAGGGCATTGAAGGAAGAATTTCAGTTGTATTGTTTGGGCTCAATTTAGATTGATTTTTTCTTGTGTGGTATTCATTGATAAGGCATGGACCTCAATCCAAGCTCCAACAGCAGGCCCTTATCTCCAAGAACCAAAAATAACTTTCAATTGTTTGAATTATGAAACAATTTGATGGAAAATAAAACAATTCTTTTTTATTATTCAATCAAATGATGATTATAATGCAAGTAGAAGAGTATTCCAAAAGCTTGCCTAGGACTTGAAGATACACAATCAACATGTCACAAGAACAAATTTTCCTTTTATAATCCTCACTAATAACACTACGAACTCAAAGCCTGTCAAAGCACACTACATATTTCCTTTTAACAATGGCCAAAAAGTTCCCTTGCCTTGCCCAGGGCTTATCTATAAGTTGGGCCAACCGTTGGTATTCCATTCTAGACCTCTTGAACGTTTTAAAAATGATTTTTTTACATTCATCTCGATTTGATTGTGACTTGCACTTGTTCTCTATTCACTTTTGATGGATCAGAGTGGAAACCCAGGAGTGGTGTGAACTGTATCATTACTTGCAGTGTGATCGTGATGGTCTATTAACACCTTTGTAATGAAAACTAGTAAACAAGGGCTGAATATTGCTTTCAAATTGTTTTTGGTCATAAAACCAAGGGGAAGCTTCCTGGTCATGGTAAATAGTTTATTTTGGTCATAACACCTAGGGGAAGCTTCCTGATTACAGTAAATAAGGCCGTCTCGTTACAGGAAGATCTTATTTTTTGTAAAGGAAAAAAATACTCTTGACTATATATATAATAAATATGTAGCTAATCTTAGTTTTGTCGGATTTTCCCTAAAAAATGATATTCTTACCTGTTTGTTTCCTTGGATTAAGCATGTTTGCATGATGATGTTGCTCTTTTAAGAGTTATGGTTACACAACTTGGCAACCAAAGAAAGACGTAATTCATGTTTTCTACCAATTTGGGAAGAGTCATTCAACATTTGTAACAATAAATTAGAAAAACACATTGTCATAATAATATTTAACTATTTACTTTCAAAAAGGCCAAGACAGTAAAATCAAATTTGGATATCTGGCTCTTTGAATCTTACTGTATTAAAATTTTTATTTCTGAGATATGGAATGACGTAGTGCTTTGAGATGATTATTATTGTTTACGTAATACTCCCATCATTGTTTTCAAAAGCTCATGCAATGGAACATTGGTCATGGCTTTTGGTTGATCTTTAAGATCCTAAGAAAATTCTAGTTGTACTTCAAATCTCATATTTTCATTAATAAAATTTTATTTTTACCTGTTCCAAAAAAGAAAAAAGAAAAAGCAGCAGGAGTTATTCATCATTATGACTCCTACTCTTAACTTTTAACAGATTTTCAGAGGAAGAGTCATTGAAGGATGGACATATTTTCTTTTATATTGCTGATGAAGCAGGTCATCCTTTAAAATTAGGAAAAGGAGTGTCAAAATTGATCAGCAATAAGGCTGTTGTCTCAGGGCATCGTGAAGATGTTAGAGGATGGGAAGTTCACTGTCAAGGAATGGTAAGATTGACATGGAAATAAACATTTTGCATCATGTAATGTGTGTTGTGCTTCTTTGCATTGTTTCATCAGATTATGGGCATTTTACATTAAGAAATATCAGCATCATTGTCCTAGCCTTGTCCTAACAAAATGAAGTTGGCATTGATGTTAAGAAATATGTGTAGAAAATATATAAGTTCCCTCTATGTGTTTACTTTTCGCCAGTTAACATTATCAGTTCCAAACTACTTAATGTTTAACATGAATTTTAAATTAATCACAAATATGATTAATGATTGATACTGTGTGCATTTATGGTTTAACTCTTGTTCAACAATGCTTAACAAAGTCCCATTAAACCATATCAATGACCAATAGCGGTGTGTCCTTCATGAATAGAGGTAGTTATGAATCTTAAGAATAGCAAAGTGCTTTATAATTCTGTAAGCTTGTGCATTTCTTGATAAGTAGGTACAAAAAATCTATAGAAACAAGGGAGAATGAAGGCAATTGAAGGATGGGTAAAAGTGCTCTATAATTTGGTGAGCTTGTACTTTTCTCAATAAGTTGGTACAAGAGATTTATAGAAGGAAAGGAGAATGAAAGGATGAGGAAAGTAACAGTGTGGATTGAACTAGTGTGGTATCTATATTGTTAGGCATTGATCACAGGTTGCTGTCTTCTCACTTGGACTAGTGGTAGCTTTATGATACATGGTTTAGTTCAAAGTGAGGCATATGATTATGATGTTGTTGGGGCCTTAACTTAACCTTAACAATACCATAAAAATTAATTATTTAATCTAATTAATAACAAAAGGATAAATTTTAAGTTGGCCTAAGGGCGATAAGTGTTTGTTTCTAGCTTGTTGTACACATCTTGAACTCACTTAATAGAAGCAAATTGTCTTCTGTTTTGTAGATTTGATACTAGTGCAAATTCTTTTATCTTTTTCTAAAGTTAATTGTTAGGAGTTAGTGGGGCTCTGCTTGTTTGTAAAGGTTTAGTGAAATTTCTGCAGTGTCGAGAAGTAGGTTTTTTTTTATAGTTTTCAAGATTTGATATTCTTGTAAATTATTTATCTTTTTTTGAAGTTTACTATTTGGAATTTGCTAATATTTTCATTTTAAAAAGAAACCAATGTGAGCGTGATATACACAAATTAAAACAATGGAAGATTGAAAAGCAATTCCACATAAGGCTGGTACATTCATTTTACCTATTTTGGGTTAAATTTAAAATAGCTAGAATGAATGTATAAGCCAAAATAGGTAAAATGAACGTACTAGCCTTATGTGGAATTGCTTTTCAATCTTCCATTGTTTTAATTTGTGTATATCATTCCCACCTGGGTTTCTTGGAGGAGGTTTGGAAGTGGATTAGAAATTAGTGGCTCCGGACTACTACCGGTAGCCCTCTCCTTTTTTGCCTTGGAGGAGGTTTGGAAGTGGATTCAAGTTGGATACAATTATATTCATATTGCAGAACTTGCCATACATATCCATCCTTAGTTTAACTACCGTCTTAAGAATCCATACTGGATTACGCTAGTAGACCAATGATGGAGTAGTCACCATCATTAGTAGGGTCATTACTGGTATAATGAGGTTCAAGAGTTAAATTAGTCCCTTCAACATAGGAGATTGTTGTAATGGGAGGAATCATAGGGTGATAAACTAATTCTTTAATTTTTCTTGTATGATCCTGTTCCCTAAAGAACCTTTGCAACTTGGTGAAGCTAGCTCCGTATTGAATGTGATGAGCCTCTTGTTCTAAGGTAGGCATGTAAACTTCATTGGCTCTGCAAGATCATAATAGAGAGGAGGATCTAAGTAGCCATCCTTCCTATGTTAGAATATTTACAAAAGTTAAACAACAAAAAACATTAGTATCTTAACTAGAGAGTTGGAACTCTCTTGTTAAGAAGTTTGCCAGGCTATTATGTTTACCATCTATATATTCTATGGTAAATTCAAAGTTGGCAAGAAATAAAGCCCATCTAATTAATCTGGTATGAGCAACTTTATTCAATGCCTTGGAGGAAAGATATTTATCAAAATGTTTTAAGTTGCTTCTAACTGTGAAATGCTGGTTCTAGACAAACAATCTAAATTTTTCAATTCATTTTATTATGGCTAAAAGCTCCTTATGGGTGCTGTGGTAATTAAGTTGGGCAGGATTAAATTTTCCTAATGCATACCTACATACTCTGATCACCTTATCCTTTTCTTCCTTGAGCGTGGCTCCTCAAAATTTGTGAGATGCATTTGTCTCTATGGTTAGGAAACCGTTAGATGGTAATTGTAATTTTGGTAGACTGGAACATTGTTGTTTTATGTGGGAGACAATTTGACTGTGTTGTTGAGACCAAGGAGGAGGATTTTGTCATAATTGTTCATTAAGAGTTTACAGTCTTTGGCTAAATCTTTGTAGAATCCTGAAATGTAATTAATGCATCCTAGAAATCGTTGGAGCTGCGTTTTATCTTTTAGCTCATTTGGAAAATGTTTTATGGATTCTAAGATATCGTTTTGTAGGGCAATAGTTCCTTGACTAATCTCCAAATCTCGGAAGCCTATTTTATCCTTGGCTATTTGCATTTTTGTAGGTGATAGGACTAATCCATTTTTGTCTATGATTTTGAAAAAGGTCTCCAGATGTTCCAAATGTTTTTGTGGATTTTTACTCATAATCAAAATATCATCTATGTAAATCATGATGAATGGATAAGGACTAAAGATTGAATCCATGCACTTTTGGAATATTGATGGAGTTGTTTTTAATCCAAAAGGAAGAACCATCCATTCATATAATCCACTTGGAATAGTAAGTGCTGTTTTCCATATGTCTTGTGGCTGTAATTGTATCTGCCAAAACCGAGATTTAAGATCAAACTTTGAATATATATGCGTATGCAATAGTCTTTGAAACAAATCATCTTTATTAGGAATTGGATGCTGTATTGGTTTTACTATGTCATTTAGGGGCTTATAGTTAACACCCAATCTTTTCTTTCCTCTTACTTGCTCCTCTCTTTTGTTGACAAAGAAGGTAGCACAAGAGAACATGTTGTTACTTGGCCATATGAGTTTTTGGAACATGGTGTCTCATTCTTGATGTATAGTTTCTTTACAGACCTCTTTGATTGTAGGCAAGGGATCAAGGTGGTTTGCTTCAGTTTTGGTGGTGGACATTGCATTTTTTTGTTGTTTCTCTGCTTTCCTCCAGGCTTTAGAGCAGATATCAAATTGAAGCCATTCATTGATGAAAGCTTCCTCCAACTTCTTTGTGCATGATTGCAGAAGGGAGTTTTGGAAGGGGGCTGGTTGTTGAATGCTAGAAATGCATTCAACTAGTTTTTGCATTGCATCATGAGGAAAAGACTCTACCATTTTGCGGTGGGCTTCTGCAGAGATGATTTTAACATGAAGGTAGGCTTCTTGGAGCCCAAGATTGTGCTCGTTTTGAAGCACAACAAATTCTTGTTGGAGAAGGGAGTCTTCTTCTGGAGAAGAAGCTTTCAAACCCCAGAGTAGAAATTTGCAAACTATGAACCAGCAATTTTTTAGAATGAAGTTGCTTGATTCATTCCTTGTTACGGCGTGAATGATCATCGTCATAAAGGTGTTTCTGAAAACCTTTAGCTGCAATGTTGATCATTTCAAGCAAGACTTTTGGAATTGGAGAGGAGTCATCATTAGTTGGAATAGAAGAAAGAGCATCATTGAGTTGTTGCCGAAGCGCGACACACTAGGATTGGACTTCTAAAAGTTGTTGCTGACATTGCACAAGGTTGTTGCAAAGCATGTTTGCTTCGTGTTTGGTTTTGAAGAAAGCGTCAAGAAATGTTTCTGTGAAACCAAATGGATCATCGTGTACTGGTCGGTTTACAAGACACAGACCCAATGCAAGATTCATGTCATGTTTCGATGAAGAATCTAGAGGATGTGATTGTTTCCGTGAAGAGCTATCCAAAGGATCAGTAGTCAACTCGTGTTGAGAAGAAGCAAGAGTTGGGTGA
This sequence comes from Gnetum montanum, assembly GCA_015680685.1. Lineage (NCBI taxonomy): Eukaryota > Viridiplantae > Streptophyta > Gnetopsida > Gnetales > Gnetaceae > Gnetum > Gnetum montanum. The sequence continues at coordinate 128,361 of MNCI01021449.1, forward strand.
TCGAAAGCAAATGATTGTTAACCTGCAGAGCTCATTTTCATTAGGCAATAAGATAGACAAAAAATTTTAGGGATAGCTGAAAAAATTTTGATGGGATCTTGTGCGGCTAATGAAAAAATTTTGAGTAGGAAGGATGGCTGCTTAGATTCTCCTCTCTGTTATGATCTAGTAGAGCCAATGAAGTCTACATGCCTACCTTAGAACAAGAGGCTTATCACATTCAGTATGGAGCCAGCTTCACCAAGTTGCAGAGGTTCTTTAGGGAACAGGATCATACAGGAAAAATTAAAGAATTAGCTTATCACCCTATGATTCCTCCCATTACGACAATCTCCTATGTTGAAATGACTAATTTAACTCTTGAACCTCATTATACTAGTGATGACCCTATTGATGATGGTGGCTACTCCTTTGATGACTTCCTACATTGGCCTTTGTATCATCCTAGTCCCTTCCATCACTTTAGAATTGAAATAAATAAATGGACACCTCCTAACGATCTTTTCTAGCGATGGTGGGATAAATTTGGCCACTCTCCCAGATATTATGCTCCCACATATCCTAGGCACCTATTTCGTAGAAGAAATGAGTATCATGTTGACTTTATCTACTACGGAGACCTCTAGGCTTGAGGATGGCATACACTGAATTTTGGTTTTAATCCCTAGTATTGCTTGACAACTTGCATCATCAGAAGAATCAACTGGGCAAATCCTTGGGGATATGCTTTCTACAGGGATGTCTATACTTCTAGTAAGTATGACATTGAAAGATATTGTGTGGACCAAGGCATCTAGTATCCCAAAACGCTGAATCTGAAATTCCTTGGCCATAGAATTAGACAAGCACATAATAATGGGATTGGATATCAAATCCTAAATTGGCTGTATGATGGACCTCAACCTTACATCCGGTCCCCAACTCCATCTCATCCATCCTCTCCTCATCCTTGGAGTCTTATCGAGGATGATTTTGTTCATTCAAATGGTGGATATGATTCCACTGGGAATGTGTGATTATGATGTGCTTGTAAAGATTTTGTCTAGGTAGTGCGGTGGTTGTGTAAATGCACTACCTATAGTGTTGAAAATCTCCTATAAAAGGAGAAGTTTGGGAGATTTGAGAGGCATCGGAACAGAAATCGCAAGAGCTGCTCATAGAGCATTGCAAGCATTCCTTAAGTGCTTGAGTTTGTGATTGTATCTTTGTTCTTGTAGTGTGAATAAATGATTTACAACTCTTCTAGTTTTATCTTTGTTGTCTCCTTGTTGCTTATAAGCGATTTGGGCAAGAGTTGAGTGTGAGGGCAAGCATAAATGATCTGTGCAAGAGTTGGACCGTTTGCAGCAACGTGCGCTGGTGGGGGAAGTAGCACCTATCGGAAAATTAGCTGATTTTGTGCCTGCCACAAGCACCATAGAATGGCAATAGCTTGTGAGTCACCATTTGAGGTTGTAGGCATCACAATACCAGCTGTCCTTCACATTGCCTGACTGAAAGGACACTCGAACGCAAAATGGTGCCACGTTTCCCTCGTTTGAGTGCGTGAAGGACATGTGTCCTCAATCCTTAAGCCCCTTCGTCGAAGCTTGACGTGCACTGGAATGGCTGCATGGTTTATTAACCATAAGAAGGCTTTGATCTTTTCTAGTAGGTGGCCCCTCCAAACTAAAAGCCACCTAGGGGTTGCCAAATACCGATATTTAATAATCATGTGCAGCTGTACTGTACTCAAGCCTAGTTGAGCCATTCATAGAGCATGGTGGCAAATGGCATAACAAAAAATTGAATCATGGGGCATCATAATCCATTGCCGGTATTTATGTCTCATAATGTGGACCCATGACGCCTTAGTTGAACCGATCTGTGACAGTCTGTGCAATAATTATTGTTGGCCCACCATCATCACTAGGTTTGAGAATTTTAAAATTCCCACCCCACCCGCTTCCTTGGGCTGTGCTATAGTATCCCAGGCCACTAAGTGCAAATGTTGCCCTCCTTTCCCCCAGACCAAACAAAATTCCGAATCAATTGGTCCACTTTGTGCCCAATATCAAGGGGCAGAGTGGCAATATACACAGTGAAATGAGCAATAGGCGACAACACAATTGTGGCAAGAAGGATTCTACCTTTTCTTATCAAGAAATGGGTCATCCAATGCCCAATATGTTGTTGGATCTATTGGAGCAATTTGATCCATGTCTGCTGATGATTCCAACCAAACATGGGAAAACCAAGGTAACTATTGTGCTTAATCCCTGGCGGAACCCCTAGCATCTGCTTGATCCTAGCCTTCACTCTTGCATCTATGTGCATATATGTGAGTTAGTTAAAGCATAGATTTGGCTCTATTCACCTGTAGACCCACCTCCCTAGCCAAACACATTAAGGCCCTATCCATTGCCTTGGCTTGCAGGATGGAAGCATAGGTAAAGAGGATAGTATCATCTGCACAATGTTCAGCTAGGCACTCAACCCCATTAATGTGCAGCCCCCACACCCCTTCAACTTTGCAGTAATCTTTTAAAATGTCTATCACAAGAATGAATAGGTACAACGATAAAGGGCTTCCTATCGCAAGCCTCGCCCTAGTGAGAAAATACCCCAAAGCACCCCCTCAAGATCGATGGAGTAGGTTGTAGACATTTGTAAGTGAAGGCACAAATTAACAAAGTCATTGCTGAAACCTTTATCCATCATAACATCCCACAAAGCATCCTAGGAAACAATGTCATAGGCTTTCATAATGTCAAGTTTAAAACACAACCCTAGGAACCATGTCGATTAGAGGGAGTGAAGGATTTCTTGGAGTAAAATGACTTGATCTTATAGGAGCCTTACACACAAGTCTCGGCATCAAAGGGGCCATCTTGTAGACAAGTATCTTAGTAAAAAGGCGAAGGAGTGTATTGCACACTCCAATAGGCTGATAGTGTAACGATTTGGACGGGTAGGCAATCTTAGGAATAAGTATGATTCGTGAATAGTTGATTTCATGATGGATTTGTCTCCATCTAAGCATACTGTTCAAGGCGTCCAACATATTGTCCCCCAATACATTCGTGAATTGTCAAAGGAATTTGATGGGCCACCCATCGGGTCTAGGGGCTCTCCCTAGCTTAAGATCCCTCATAGCCCGCTCCAGTTCTTGCCACAAGAAAGGCTTCGGTAATTTCCAGTTATCCTTTGCAGTGAGAACCTTTTGCATCAGCACCGATAATGGCTTCCTTTCTTGCCTCTACCAAATGTTTGTCCAATAAGAGTGGATTTTTTGCACAATCTTTGGGGTCTGCTCTAGAACTTGTCCCTGTCTAACCAAACTTGGCACCTTCTTTGCCAGGTGGTTAGCTTGAGTTGCCGCAAAGAAGAAACTTGTTGGCCGATCTCCATCCTTCAGCCATTTGTTCCTCAAGTGTTGCCTCTAGTACTATGATTTTTTCTTATCTAGCTATTGGAGTGTGATGAGTGGCGAGGTACCCCTACACTCAACCATACAAAACGAGCGTAGCACGCGCGATCCGGTCGAACTCTGCAGACTAAATGCCTAAACGCCGCAAGGAACACTTGGGGTTAATTAATCGTTGTCTTCCCAGACTTACTTCTTGTTGTCACGGTGTATAGTTAAGTAAGTCCGAGGTATATGATTTTTTTGGTCTTTTCTGATTTATCTCCTATGCTAAGGGGTGAAGGGTTGAGAGACTAAAACTAATTCTAACTACAGTGCTAAGTCCTAGCGTTAGCATCCGTTCCCACTTGCTGTACACACCTTGAACTGTGCGACTGTGGCTACCAAACACTAATCGTTACTGGGATTACCACACGTAATGCACGTGCTC
>MNCI01021453.1:0-11680 GCA_015680685.1 Gnetum montanum
TATTGGTTGTGACATTAAGGAGAGAGTTTGTGTCATCATGGTAGTGATGGACCAAATAGCAAGAAATACATTTATGCTAGTATCTAAAGCACAAATGGGACAAAAGGGATATGTGATCCATGGGTTACTTGGTATCCCATGGTGGGCTCCATTTGAGTAGTGAGAGGGTTAGTGATGGTCATGACCACTGATGATAGTCACACTAACCATGATTAAGTAGCGAATGGCATGAAGAATTGAAAGGTTGTGGGATATGGCACCAATTGTGTTTGTTATGGTGCAATGATTGGCATGGGCCTGAACATGGTCAAGTAAGAAGGGGTGGACAACTAGGACATCTATTCCATGAAAGAAGTGAGGGGGGTGTAGGTAGGCATTATGGTCTTATGGGTTTCTTGTTAAAACAACCCACCTAGGATATTTTTATGTTTGAATTCTACCGCAAAATTCTCCTCCTCATCTTGTTGCTCATCCAAGCTAGCCTTTTCATCTGCCTCATCTATCTTAATTAATTAAGATAGAACACATGCATAGGTTTTGGTGATGGGTATTTGGTCATACAGGGAAGGAATATACTCCTTCGCATTGTGATGTATGAGTTTATACTCCCTCTTGACTTCTACTTCCATACATGAAATCAGCATGCCAACCTAGATCTTGGCACAAATGAAGTTATAATGGTCTTCATTTATGACCAAGAACTCAAGATTTCACCCCCTAAGTCTCAAAGATTGTCTACATTCAACCATAGTTGGGTCCTTGGGGTCATAGACCCTCATAACCTATTGGCTAGACTTGTTATCAATGAACTTGAAGGATAGGAATGTTGACCAGCTAAACGACATGATGAAAATGCTAAAATTACTTAACAAAGATGTAAATTGATGAAGGAAAATAAAAATTCCGACAAATGGAATTTTAAAAAAATGTCAAAAGGGGTATAACTAACAAAGGTTGGTAGATGCAAAGGGGTAAGTGATTGTCAACAAGGAGGTATGCATCATTAATTGAAAAAGGTAAAAAGTGGGTATCAAACCCCAACCATGCTATACTGGCCAGCCATACCAATGCTAGAAGAGAAAAGGGGGAAAGAAGGGGGGTAAGATGGAAAATCTTACATCTATCTTTTCAATGTTGGGGAAAATGGGATTTACTTTTGGCAAGTTTGATTTCTTGCTAANAATGAGAAATGATTTTGAATGGTGAGATTATGAAAGTTGTCCTACTTGGGAAATTTTGCAGCAAAAGGGATAAAGTTCTTAGTAAGATACCAATGTTGGCTTTGAAATTCATAGCAACTACTATGAAAATTCTAAAATCCCAAACACTACAACTTCCATGGTAGGCTTTGGTGGCAAGGGGGAATGGGTTTTAGCATTTCTTTTGCAGTAGTAAGATGTTAACAAAATTTTACAAAAAATGTATCAAAGGTTTCAAAATGCCAAGCAACACTATCAATTTGGTCATAGGTTTGGATGAAAAATTTGGGTAGAGGCCCTCCTTCTAGGGATAGAAAACTATTATGACTAGAAAATTCAATCACTAGAAAACTAAAGATCCTGATGCAGCAGGTTTAACCTAGGATTCCAATGGCCTTTGTGAAAAATAGGATTCAAGACACCCTAGATGGTCCAGTAGATCACCCAAGGACTTAAAAAAACAAGGTAACAAAATGAAAAAGTAAATACAAATATAGAAAATAAATGCATTGAAATAAAATAAATAAATCTAATCTACAAGAAAGAAAAACTTTAAAATTTATTAAGAAAATAAAGGAAGAGTTCAAAAATGTGTACAAAGTTATGCTTGAGATAGTAGGAGGGTTCACTTTGATGGGAGTTCAAGGTCTATTAAAGCCAACAACTTTGAATGTCATAGTCAGCTCCATGATCTAGAGGTTCTGCAACTTTCAATGCTATTAAACCTTATTTCCTTCTATGTCAAATTTGTAATGTTGGTGATGTAGAAGGATGAGATGTGTGGGGGTGTACTAGCAACCAAGAGGAGCAACACTAGGAGTCTCAAGCCCAAGATGCTCAGCACTGGTACCAAAACTCATACAATCTTAAGGAGGGAAAGGGATCACAATGGTGTGGTGATTTGAAAATTGAGTTACTAGAAAATCAAAAATCCCAATTCAATAGCTTTAACCCTAAATCTGCAAGGCCTTTGAAAAATGGAATTCATGGTACCCTAGATGGTCCGGTAGATCACCTAGGGTCTTAAACAAAGGTAAAAAAAGTAATAAAAATGCAAATGTGATTGCAGATCTGAAAATTTAAATGTACTAAAAATAAAACTATAAACTTTATTTCACCAAAAATAAAGAGACCTCAGAGATTTTGTACAAAAATGTGTCTAGGGTAGCAAGGGAGCTCACTTTAGTGAGGCTTGGAATCCATTGCTCCATGGTATGGATGCTCCACAACTCCCAATACTTTCAAACATTTGGTACTTCTTACACCATATCTACAACATTGGTGTTATAGGGACAACGTAACAAAGGCTATGATGGTTCCACACTAGGAACTCAAGAAGCTTTGTGTGTGTTCAAATCTCTTGAATGCAAAAATGCTAAAGTCTGTGAGTGCCAAGGTGGTTGAACCTTAAACTAATGTTTGGAGTTGGTTTATATAGGATTTTGGCCTTAATTTTTGCTACAAATTGGCTGAAAATTTCTGTTATATTTTAGGTGGGCTAAGTGATATCCATCACCATGCATCCACACTAGCTAGCCCCTCCACACTAGTTGACCCCTCCATTCTAGGGGAAGAGTGTCAACATTGGAGGTACATCTTTCTTGTTGGGGGATGGATTCCATGACAAGAGTAGATCTTTCATGCTAGGAGTAGATCTTCCACGTTGCGAGGAGATCTTTCATGTTTGGAGTAGATCTTCCACATTGAGCATGCAATCTCCATGCTGGAGGGTGAAGTTNTATCCAAAATCCCAAATATAGACATTACCTAACTTTTCTCACTTGGGAAATGATTCTTTGATCATTTATGAGGCATTTTCAGCCCAAAAAGTATGGAATATGTGAAGTTTCCCCTCAGGGATTACAAAACACACATTTATAATGAAGTTTTACCTTGGGTTTCATGGGATGGGGTTATAAAGGTTACAACATGCAAATTTGGCGGTGTTTCAATGGCTCCTCTTTATTGGTGTCTGTAGCATTAACCTAAGAGGTATTGAAAAAGAATATAAAACACCATTGTAGGTAGACCATAGATGTCCTCTCTCCGTGCTTGATCTAGTCATGGCAAATCATGCCGAAGAGTGCTTGTGAGGATGGGATAGGGATATGATGAGGAAATGATAATGGTAATCGGATTATAGGGAGTTGGTTATAAAGGTGAACAATGCATTCCAAGTGTTGACACCATGGCTATGATGTGGCATTAACATGTTGTCTTCAAATGTGATTCACTCTATAGATGCATTTGAGGAACCATGACTTTACTCTAAGGACTTTTGGCCATTTAGACTCCTCCCTCTGCATGTTTGAAGCCATCGTCTTGTTAATTTCGTTTTCATTAAGTCATCCAAATTCTTGGTAACTTATGTTCCCTTTTTATATGAGGTGAAACCTTCATTGAGTTTCTTTCCTAAGGCTAGTTTCATTTAGTTTTCCCATTGAATGAGATGTTTTGAATTCAATGATCTTGATGGCAGGGCATGATTAAGGAGATTTCATAATGGTTATAATGCATGAGTATCAAACATTGTTCAAAATTGCTTCTTAGGGTAAGGAATGTTATATTTAGGCTATGGGTTTGGGCTCAAGGAGTTGTGCTAGATGGAGAACAATGGTACAAGCACCCTTGACACAACAAGACAAACTCACCAAATCTTGCTCATTGAGGTCATGTGGTGACTTGCTACCATAATGTGTGGCATCCTTACAATGGTCCCAAGCTTCTTCTTGCAAATAAAACTCCAAGAGGATAAGAAAACTAGGCAAGTAGAGCATATTATAATGTTACAATGCATGTAGGCTACACAAAATGATACATCCAAGCCATCCAATTCACCAATGCTACTAGTTTAAGGCCATGGTGGGTTGTCGTACCAATTTAAGACCTTGATAGGCTGTGGTGCCACTTTAAGATCATAGCAAACCATAGTGCCAGTTTAAGGCCTCAGTAGGCTATGGTAATGCTTTTTTATCATTCAAAAGATGTTATATAGCCTCACTTGTTGTAGATCATCAAATTTATTAGCTTTGGTCATTTATTGCAACTTGTTGATAATGATAAACAACACTACAAGAAAACATGTGAGCATTAAATATAATTAGCATTATGTGATGGCTTTAATGTTACATAGAAAGGCTTTAATGAGATTAGAAGAAGGCTTGATTCCTAGTAAGAGACTTGGTTTCATGCATTTTCTCTTCACCATTGTGGTCTTTGATGGGAATTTCAGCTAAGGGACCCTCTATCATGTTTCTAGATGCAAGGTTAATGGTACTCAAGCTACTTCAAGAATATTATGGTGGTAGAGTAAAATGGTTTGAAGGTCTTAAGATTAAGGTCAACTTGGCTAACAACATCACAAGAGGGGTTTACATAGGCTTTAAGGCTAGTTGAATCCACTTACTTATTCTCTTGGCTCATTCCTACATGACAACATAAGCACATCAAGTGGCACCTATGTGATATAATGGTTAAATAATACTAAAAAATGTAAAATATTGTAACAATAAAGCAAAATTGCATTAAAAAAAATTAAATCAATGGCCAACATAGGTCAAAACATGGTCAATAGAGGTCACTAAGGGTAGTATAAGGTTAAACATGGTCAACTATGTTATACTTTGCTAGTTTTAGGCCTTGGTAGGCCATGTTGCCAGTTTAAGGCCATGATAGGGCATGGTGACATGGTGTTGAATTATGGTCAAATATGTTTGAACCCCATTATATAAGACCAATTAAAGGCTAAACTAAGGCTAAACATGGTTAATAAAAGTTATAAGGGGTAAGTTAAAGAAAATAGGGTGAAACATAGGTTAAATAATGCCTAATGGTGTCACATGAAGACAAAATAATGATAAAACCACATAAAATGATGTCAAATAAGGTCAAATAAGGGCTTATAAATGTTAAATTATGGCAAATGATGTCAAATTAAGTGAATCAAGATCCAAAGGATGGCAAATGATGGGAGAATGTAGTTAAATAAAGTTATATTTTGCCGATTTAAGGTCATGATGGGTCATGGTAGAAGTTTGTTTCACCCACAAGGTCACTGTGAGGCTAAGGTGGAGGTAAAACTTAATAAAATAAGGTAATATTAAGTAAAAACATTGTAACAAGGTAAAATATAGTAAACTAGGTGACATCATATTTGAATTCAAACGGTCTTAGATTTATTATATGTTAAATAAATTATTTATTTATTTATTTTTATTGCTATGTTATTTTATTATTATTATTATTACTATTTTCATGGCTGAGGTGGTAGAATAGCACAAGGTAGGGAGAACACACATGAGGGTTGTAGTGGTGGGATAGCATGAGATAGGCCACTATGGGAGGACTACGACAAGTGAGTATCAGAGGGTTTTTCATGGCACAACACTAAGGTAGCAGAGGGTGTGTGCGTAGAGAGTAGATGGCCGATGGCAATAGTCTGATTTGTTAGGGAAAGATCTATGCAAAGTAGTGGTGGATGATAGAGTGTGGAAAGGATTTCCGCTACACTACGCAGCACCACCAAGGCACGTGGTGGAATCATGGCTTGCACGACAATGGCAGTGTGACTAATGAAGCAATGTGGCACTAGTAGTGGTGCAAATATAGAATGTGCACAAGCATTTGGATGAAGTGGGTTCATTTGTTGCACTTGTATTTTAAAAGGGATGGTTATCCTATTCTTTCTAACAAAGTGGCTAAATGGTGAACAAAAAAATTGTGTTGATGTGTAGTTCCCTTGTGTTTAACACATTCATTTGTATTTCTTGTTGATCCTTGATATGTATCCTGGTATATCTATCCATGCTTTTCTATGATATGACTATGTAAAATTGTAGAACAGAATATTTTTGTCCAGATTCTGGGAGAGCATGATTAGCTTAGGGCTCTATGAATGACTACATATGGATTTTTTTTATATAGGTTGAATTCACATACCTAGCATGAGATTCCAGAGAAGGTTTTGCCTAAGAAAAATTTAACAAACACTATTATAAAGATGATTTTAGATTGGATTATTATAAAGATGATTTATTATTGTTGTTTTTGGATGGAAAAATCTTTGCAAGGAAAAAATTAAAGAGATTTCAAGAAAGTAGAAAAATGGTGTTGTACCTATGCTTGCAAATGGATTTAAATTCTAGATTCTTACTATGATGGTAAATTTTGATGTCCAAGTCATGACAACAATGAAGTTGGTAGCAATGCTGATGGTTGTTTATCTCCCCTTCTTATAGCTTGACCTTGATCACTAATGACCTAGCTATGTCTAATTCTTTCAGCTACATTATTGTTGTATCTTTTCTCTTTGGCTATAATGGTCACAAAACCATGCATTGTTTTTTTGTTGTTGTATGATGCATAGTGCAACTGTGGTCATAGACATATGGATATTCTGGTATTTTTGATTATGGTCACATAGTGTGACTATGGATACATTTTAGTTTTCAATTTTTATGTTTTATATGCTCCTTGTAAAAAAAGGTGGTAAATGTAATAAGGTAATAAACTAAAACTAGTAGATGAAATGTGTCATAATGATAATTGTGAATTGAGGTATATGCATATAAGTAAACTTATATGTGAGGCTATTGGGTAGATTGGCTACAATGTTGATAGAGGGATGAGAGTAAAATTTTGTTATACTCACTAGTTTTAGGCCCTAGCAAGCCATGAGATTACCAATTTTAGATCTTTGTGAGCCATAATTTTACAAATTTAAGGCCTTTGTAGGCCATAGTTCTAGTTTTAGATCATAGCCGGCCATAGTCCATACTTTCCTAGCTAGTATGGAATGCTCTTGAAAGAGCACATAAGGCTAGAGCCAACATTAAAACATGATATGACATTGTAAAGGTAAATAACTGATTGGCAAAAGAACAAATGAGATGTTTACCATGAACTTGTTGCTTGATCTTTGAGAAAGTAAGGAATCCTTTTAGCATGATTCTATGGTCATCATTTCTCTCATTTAGCATGGAAAGTTGTAGGAATTTTCATTGATTGTTTTGTGTCATAGAGATGACACTATTCACATCATTGTTACTCACATTGTTGTTGGTCCTAGTCTAAGTGTCAAGAGTTTCCTCTTGAAATTATACCACTGAATCATGGTCAATGTCAACATAGTTAACTGAGAATAGTGACACATTATCCTGACAAATAATGATTTCCCCACCCTTGTATGATAGTTGAATCTTCTAATGGATGGGAGATGAGACCGTGCAAAGCTTATGCAACCATGACCTTCCTAGGATCAAGTTGAAACCAGGTGTCTTCTTAACCACTAGGAAGTTGGTAGATGTGGGAAATTTTTCACTAGCTATGAAATCCAATGTGATGGAACCTTGCACTAGTACTCACTCGCCATTAAATGACTTTAGTGCAGAGGTAGTGGTCACTTGGATGTTCTCAGTTATGTCCAACTTGTCAAGAATGGTATATGGTACCAGATTGGTTGCTACCCCATCATCTACATGAACACGATGTGCCTTGTATCTACCAATGCATATAGTGATGAGAAGAGGGGTTGATAGCATCTCGCCACTTTGAGAGTCAATCTTCACTTCACTATCATGAAATTTGAGCATGGGTTGATGCCCATTTTCCCTAAGAAAAGCTTTCCAAATGATATAGTGTATTGATTTCTTATTAGTGGGCATGTCTTTATTCATATGAATAGTAGATAATACTTGAGCTAGTGCATCCCTATGAGAAAAAGATGTCATGGCTAGGTCATACAATTTTGAAGATCTGTTCTTTTGCTTTAGTGATTGTTTGGCTTGTTCCATTGGTGCAAGGAAACTCTTTCCCTTGGCTTGTGATGTTTTGGCCTTAGTGGTTCCAACCTCCTCCAACCTTCCTAGAGTTTGTGGATTGGGACTTGATGCATGTGCCATGGACCCCTTGTCCATGGGTGTAGTTGGTCTTAGTGTAGTTTGTTTCGAATCCTTTCATTGTTGGCCACCTTCAGTGAGCTTTGTTGTTGGTTTGGTGATAAGTTTTTTTCACCATCATTGTGATGAGGGTTTCTTCTTAAACTCTAAGTTATTGGCCATGATAGGTGGGCTTTGGTCATGATTTGTTGTGGTCTTACTTGTTGAAGGTGGAGGGACTCAGATAACAAATGGTTCCTTGGGTTTTGGAGGATTAGAAACTCATTGATTATGTTGTGATGTTAAAGCCATTGAAGGAAGGACATGCATGAAGAAAGCTTTCTTAGGAGCTAGAGGAGGTGGTACTCATATAATGAAGGGCTCCCTAAGCTTTGTGCCTCAAGATCATGGTGGTACTCTGATGAAAAATGGTTTCCTAGGGGGATTAGATCGTTTGGCTTCCATGAATGAAGCTAAAGTGTAAGAGTTGTTGTTGGCTCATAGAGAGTTGGGCTCATACAATACCAATTCTCTATGATTTATCATCTTATGAAGGTCATCCTTTAATGTTAGGAAAAAATCAATGTTATGAACAACCATTTGATGATAATAACAATACCTATCTAGTCTAATGTACTTTGGTAGGTTAAGATCGGCTTTGGTAGCTGTCATTGGGTCTTTAGCTATGTCACAAAGATGATAAAGCCTGTTGTGAGCCTCTTTAGATGGTTTCTTATGTTGTATACAATTGTCTCTAAGCAACCATTCTAGAAGCTTAGAGGGATTCATAAGAAACATAGTATACTGAGACTTATCCTTACATCCAAAGTTTGGTCTTGGTTGATTTTGGGTATAGCAAGTGGATGGTTGTGATGCATCAAGGGATGTGTTGCATGGTGGTGATCCCCTTCTCTCTCCTTGTTTTGTTTCTTTTGCAACTGCAACCATAGTTGTATATTCCTATTTAGTTCTATTATTATCCTTTCTCACATGTTCATTTTTGTAGGCCATGTAGGCTAGGTTGTTACTTGTCTCTACTACCTCCTTAATGTTCTTGGTTTGTAAGAAGGCTTGGCTTAGTGACTGGGGTTCTAAGTAGTAAAACTTTAACTTGATAAAGTTATTTACTACTCCCTTGTAGATGACAGAGTGATGAGTTTCAACAAGAAGCTTTGGGATATTGTAAGTGTTAAGTTCCACCTTTGAATGAACCTTTTGATGGATTCAAGTGGACACTACCTCACCTTTATTAATTGATCCAATGTGGCATCTAACTTCAAGTTGTATCTGAAGTAGTTAACAAATTGGTTAATCAAATCCTCAAGGGAAGAGATAAAACCACTAGGCAAGGTTCAATACCAATCTAGAGCCTTACCATTGAGAGACATGGAAAAAATCTTCAATACTGTATGAGGCCAAAATTATAAGAAGAGGTACTCAAACTATATGATTACTAGATGTGCATTAGGATCCCCTTCATTATTGTATTTGGTGAATTTTGGAATACACAGGCCTACAAGCAAGGTTAGTTGAGGTGTTGTAGGCCTTATAGGATCATCTTGGTAAAAATCTAGAACCTTGATCATCTAAGTTATGTTGGTTTTAAGTTTTTGTAGCTCTTCTTTAATGTCTTTGATCATTTGGAAGGCTTCATCTAAGCCTTGTAGCATCCCTGTGGGTTTTGGTGGTTGCATTGATGATTGAGGAAGAAGTTATGAAACTTTTGATTAAGAGCGATGTGGCCTTGTGATAGGGTGTAGTATCAAAGGGAGAGGCTAGGTTATTATGATCATGGATGTTTTAAATAAGGAGAAAGATGTTTGTGTTGGACCTTGAGACACAAATGGGGCAAATGATGTATGATATTCTTGCATTTCTTGGGATCCCAATGAAGGTCTCTTTGGCATGGCAAAGGGAGATAATGATGCATACATCACCGTGATTGGATTAATGAAGTTAGGTTGTGTGGCAAAGAGGATTGATGAGAATAACGAAGTATATTGGGACACAAGTTGTATCTAGTGTGTGGAAATGATGCATGTGGATCCAAACATGGTAGGACTAATAAGAGGAGATTTGGATCTTAGGACTTGTTCCATCAATGAGGTAAGAGATGTGGAGTTGGGTATGGTTGTTTGGGGATCCAAAGATTGGAAAATATTTCCAAGGAAGGTGTCTAGCTCTTGTTCAACCTCAAACTCATCTTTCTCTCCTTGGACATCCTTTGAGCTAATCCCCTCACTAAACTCATCAAGCTCTATGATTTTTATGAGCATTTGTATATAGAAGTTTGTAAGGTAGATTTGGTCATAGGAGGATGGGATGTATTCTTTCCCATTCCTGTGTATGATTTTGAATTAATGTCTAATGTTAGATTTGGATCATGATATTAATAGACCAAATTGCATCTTAGTATAGAGGAAGTTGTAGAATTCCTCATTAATAACCACAAAATCTAGGTTTTTGCCTCTTTTCCTAAGCGATTACCTTTGCTCTATGACTATAGACTCTTTTAGGTCATAAACATGAACTACATCTTGGATAGATACCATGTTTGTGAGGTTAAGTAGCAATACAGTTGATCAGCTAAAAGACATTATAAATGTGCCAAAAATGACTAAAAATGTTTATAAAATATTAAATAGAGCATAAATTCCAACAAGTGGAATATAAAAATAGCTGAAAAAGGATAAAACGGCTGAAAATGGGCTACTTACTATAAATAGTAAGTGGCTACCAAAGGAGGTATACCCCTTTACTAAAAATGAAAACAGGAGGTATCATCCTCCACCCACTCCTACCTTCCTAGCTACAGAAAAATGATAAAAATGGCCAAAGTGAGTTACTTACTATAAGTGGTAAGTGAGGGATATACCTATTTACCAAAAATGGAAAGGTGAAATGGTTGTAACAAACTTTACCCATGCTGGCTTCATAGCTACCTTTTACACTAGGTGTGGCAAGGGGAAAAGGAAAAGGAGAGGCCACTTAAGACGGGGAGATCTCACATCCTCCTAGCCAATGTTGATGAAGGGAGAGGTTTACATTTTGGAAAGTTTTGTTTTGGTTGACAAACCAAAGTAGAAACTTTGATTTTTCCAAATGTGAGGCTTCTTTTTTATGAAAATTAGCAACATTGACCTTGCTGGAAAAAATTCATAACAAGGGGAATTTTGGATGGTCCAAGGGGGTATCATCCTTTCTAGCTGGCTTTAAAAATTTCTAGCAATTTTTGTGAAATTTTTTTGAAACCCAAATACCCATGCTAAAGAGTATGATAACCATGTTGGCTTTAGAAAAGTTTGGCCAACTACTACAAATTTTCTAAAAGCCCAAACACCCACACTAGGGGCTTGGTGGTAAAAAAATGGTAGATTAATTTAGGTGAAGAACTTTAGTAGAGGCCCTCCTTCTAACATTAGAAAACTGTCACAACTAAAAAATTCAGTTGCTAGAAAACTAAAAATCCTAATGCAAAAGCTTTAACCTTGAAATCCTAGGGCCTCTAAAAAATGGAATTCAAGGTGTCCTGGATGATCTGGTAGATCACCCATGGACTTAGAAGTGGACAAACAAAGTAATAAAAATACAAATGTGAATACAAAT
>MNCI01021457.1:0-30175 GCA_015680685.1 Gnetum montanum
GTCAATTTAATATATTTATCAAATATGTTTTTCCTCTACATGATCTACTAGAAAATATCTCTCGGTACTCTATCATATGTTTTTTTCAAGTCAATGAAGATCATATGTATATTTTTTCTATGTTTTTTGAATTTCTCCATCAATTATCGTAACAAGAAAATACCCTATATAGTATACCTCTCTCACATAAATCCAAATTACGTTTTTTATACTATTGATTCAAATATGAGATGCTACCCTCTGACTCTCTCCTAAAGCTTCATAATATGGCTCATTTGCTTAATCACTTTATAGATTTCAAAATTTTGTATGTCTCCTTTATTTTTGTAAATAGTAATAACAATGATTTTTCTCAAATATTTTGACATTTCTCCATCTTTTAAAATTTTTTTTCAATGATTTTGTTATCCAAGAAACTTCTGTATCTCCCAATGCTTACCAAGATTCTATTGGAATGTTGTCTAGTCTAATAGTTTTTTCATTTTTCATCCTTGATAAGGTTGTCTTTACCTTAGAGAAGGAAAGTTCATTAACCAACCCAAAATTTGATTATTCTTCATAGATGTCTTTTCTTTGGAATTATTCATTTAATAATTCTTGAAAATAATTTTTCTACATATCCAAAATTTCATTATCTTTTACCAAAATTCTTTTATTTGCTTCCTTCATGCATTTAACATTGTTAATATCTTTACATTTTTTATTTTAAATTTTTTCTAACTTATAATATATTTTTCTTCTTCCTTTGTTTCTAATTTCTCATAAAAGCTCTCTAAAGCTTTATGTTTGGCTTTGGCTATTACTACGATTGTCTCCTTTTTTGTCATTTTGTATATCAACCTATTTTCTTAGATAGCACTTTGCTATCATTCCTTAAAGCACTTTTCCCTCTTTTAGATAACATGTTGCACTTTATCACTCTAACATCATGTCTTCTCTGGGATGTATTTTTACATTTTATTTCATCCAAAATATTTTTTTTCAATTTTTTGAGTGCGACTTTTGATTTGATTCCAAATTAACTCTATAGAGAAATTTCAATTCCAAGTACCTTTATGAAGCAATTATTCTTTGAATAAGGTGATGTTATCTTCCTTTAAATTACACCATTTTATGCATTTATTCCCTTTTCTTGTTGATGAGTGGTCGAGGTACCTTTGATGAGTCATGGTTTGTCAAGTTTGATATTGAGACCCATCAGACTTGGTATCTTGTATCAGGGTTCCAATAACAGGGGTCCAATAATATGACCTAATAGACCATGACTCATCATACCCCCACAACCGAATAATAACTTTTCCTCAAGTCAAAGAAAGTGAGGAACAAGTTCAATTGATTACACAATGGATAGGTATGGGGTTATTGACTAACTAGGAATTTATTCATGCTGCAATGGTGAATTAAACAAAATTTGGACATAGACACAAAAGAAAAAACTTGTGGAACTCATGGGATTCCCAGTAGTGGTGGCTCCTCCATGGGTGCCTTTCCTTTGTTCTGCACACTAGGCTTCTAAGATTGATACCATTGAAGAAGCACCTGACATTTCTTCTCTTCTATCCGTGGATTCTGAGTCATCCATACTAATGTTCCAATGTTTGATGGAGTTGACACTTTCCATGGACACGGCAGCTGCAGGAACACTTGATTGGCCTTGACATGCTATGCTACAAATAGCCACGGTTCCTCTTCATAGGCTCAAGCCCTGACCTCTCCACCTTTTGCTTGCCTAGATTGTGTAGTGACAGGAGTTCCCTGATAGATGTTGAATGATTGTGCCTCCTGCTCTGCATGTTCTTCATGAGGTCCTTGGCCTCTACCTTCCCCTAGGTGTTCAATTGCACCTTGTGAAGGTCCTCCTTATTATCCTCTTTTAGGGGCCATCTACAATCACACAAAGATCAACTGTTAGTAAGGTTATTGAAAGAAGTTCAATTATTTCATACGTTACTTATTGCCTTTCATAAATGTTGAATTCTTTGCTCAGTGTGATTTTAGAGTTAGAAATTTTTTTAAGGAAGTTACCCTAAAATTTTAGTGTCAAACCTCATTTGTTTAGGTGACACATGAAAGGACACGTAATGGTTTTGAGGAACATTTGATAAAATGATGAGAAAGGAAAGAATAGATTTGGCAATGAAGTACTTGAAGGGTATAAAATGATGTGGTGGTGTGCAACAAGTACAAATTACAAAAGTCATGCAAGTGGGTCCTCCCTAAAGTAGGTTCCAACCTATAATTCCCTTGCATAACCACACCTTAAAATGTTCATAGGCACTAGAAGGTTATAAAATGATGTGGTGGTGTGCAACAAGTAAAAATTACAAAATTCATGCAATTGGGTCCTCCCTAAAGTAGGTTCCAACCTATAATGCCCTTGCGTAACCACATCTTAAAATTTTCATAGGCACTAGAAGGATTAAATGTAATCCACACTAGTTTCACAAAACACACACATGTAGATACCACCGTGATGAGGTATGAATTCAATTCTACACAAGATACAAGTCACAAATACATGGACAATGAGATGAGGAAAATTGTAGAAGGGATTGTAAAGATTGGGACATGAGGTAACTGACCCAAGGCACAATGAATTTTGAGTGTAGGGCATGATTAATGTGTCATTAGCCCATCGTTCCAAAATCAAGATTGGGACCGCTAGACTAATAGGATCATCTTGGTAGAAGTCCATGATCTGTACGGTGTCTGAGCCAGCGGCCTTGAGGCGTCTAACCTCTTCGGTGAGAGACTGAATAATGGATAGGGAGATCCCAATTCTCACTTGGTCACCTTCAGATCCGAGTCCTTGTTGTTACAACAATGGCCGCACACGATCATCCGAGTCTTTGCTATGTCTTTAACAGGGAAAGCTTTCGATTGGTATCGAGCTCTCCCACGCTCCTCCATCTCAACCTTGGAAGAGCTGTTGACACAATTCGTGACCTGCTTTAAATACAACTTAAAGCCGGAAGTCACGTTGGATCAGCTCATGGGGGTGAAACAAGACCCGTTTGAACCCGTCCACAAGTTCATACAGCGTTAGAGTGCAACTTTGAATGAAATCCGTGAGCCAATCGCAGACTCACATCTACTGGTTATCTTCAAAGGAGCAGTCAATGACTTTATCAAGTCAAAGCTATACTATCTTTCCCCTAACTCTTTACATCAGGCCTTCACTCAAATCAGAAGCATCCAAGATGCTGCGAAGGCCAGCAAAGACCCGACGTATGTCGCCTACAAGAACGCTCACAACAAGAGCAAGGATAAAGGCAAGGAAACAACAACGACGGTAGCTATGTTGGATGAAGCCACAAAGAACAAAAACAAGAAGGCATCTACGGTGCCTCCTAAGACCACGGCCAGTGCAGGCAGCACTACCCAAGACACAGCTACCCCTGAAGGGCCCCCCAGCCAAAACCAAACTTTGAGCATAAAGATCGCTCAAAGTATATAGCCCTACTTGTAAAGCATTCAGAACTGTTGAAGCAACTGTTAGGGGTAGGATATATGCAACCCAAAAGGATATCTGAAGAAGCTCTAAAGCGTCACAGACGTCATTGTGAACTGCTAAAGAATCCTTCTTTGGCCCTACCTAACGAACCACCAGTTCCGAGATCTTTCATGCTGGACCGTTTCTGTGACTACCACCAGTTGTGTGGTCACGACACAGATTACTGCTGGGTGTTGAAGGATGATATTCAATGCATGATCGACGATGGTCATTTAAAACTAGATGGCAGTAATCCAACGTGTCCGGAAAACCAAACGTTGCACGTGTATAAAGATCTGCTGAATGCAAACGACGCACCTTACACGATCAACGTAGTGAGTACGGACGGTGAGAGGAAAGTACCGCCCAAATAACCATTTGTTTTACGTGTACCTACCAACTCACCAAGGGGGGCAAACCTTTCATTGGCAGCCCGTGGTGTCTCAAGGCCACCTTTCATTATACGGGCGCCTTCGCAGAATACCACTCAGCCACACAGTAACAAATAAGCCACAGCCTCGTCCGCGCCCACCCCTAGGGTGCCCTTCATCATTAGAGCACCAAAACCACCTGCTTCTTCTCTCACGCAGGGGCAGAGCTCTAACCAAAATCGTCAACCATCACCTGACAAGCGAAAGGGAGAGGACACATCTGTTAATGTGACGAAAGATCATTTTATGCTCGGCTTCCCTAAGCCTAAGCCCCTGGCCTCTACGCCTTTGTCTACGCCTCAGAAGCAGAATAAAGGCGCAGAAACACAACCACCTCCTTTTGGCAAAAAAAAAGAACAACCCCCTGACTGACACCGTTCCACCTCAGGAGATCCGTCTCTTGGGCCGAATGGAAGAGGACAAGGGAGACAAACAACCTAGTCGAGAGAAGGACCTCCTCGACGCATTTACATAGGTCAAACAGGCTCTCAAACAAAAAAATACAATGCTCAGCCTTTATGACATGCTTATGACATCCCGGGAACACCGTGAGGCTATGGTCCGCATGCTTACATCCATATCTGTGGATGAAAGCTTTCCAGCGGAGGAGTAAGCGATACATGTTGTCATGTTTCCTTCTGAAGCTGAGCAATCTAGGCCTACCTTGCTGACCTTTCATGACGAGTCTATCAAAGACGATCCTGAGAAAGGTCAGGTAACAACTGAACCCATGTTCATCACCATTCAGGTCGTTCAATACCGAATCCGGAGGGTACATGTGGATGATGGCGCAACTACAAATGTCATTCCTTATTCCATCATGGATAGGTTGGGTCTGGTCAACCAGATCACTCCCACAACGACGGCTTGCGTAAAATCGTTCAATGGGGCAAGGGTTCAGGTCAAAGGGACGGTCCGTATCGAATTTGTGGCAGGAAATCAATTCCCAACAGAGGCCACATTCCTAGTCGTCGAGGAGATTCCTGGATTCAACTTGATCTTAGGGAGGTCATGGTTAGCTCAGCTGAGGGCAGTTTCATCACCGATATACCAAGAGATACACCTACCCTATGTCGAAGGGGAGGTTATAATATCCAGTGACGAAATCACCCCCAAGAGTATCAATAACATTGAAGAAGAACGGGGTTCGGAGATAGAAACATCGGATGATCAAACCTATCCCCAAATCCCTCAACAAATCAATATCAATGATGACAGTCTAGCTTGGGTCAACCTTCCATTTTAGGATGGCGGCGTAGAGGAGTCAGATCGTAAATCCCCTCGCCCTTACGCAACACTCAACGTGAAGGCCATTAAGAGACAACTAAGAATTGATGGTTGAAGAATGGCATTTATGCATATTAACACGTTGTTATCAACTATCGCCATTTGCATTCAGCAGTCTATTTTTTCATTCAATACTTATTTACGCTATAAAAATTTTCAATTTTTACGCTTTCCATCTCTTTACACTATTGTATTTCTTTTACGTACGCTATTCATGTTGCTGAATCACTTTAGCCTAATTATGCAGAATTGTATACTGTCATCATTTACACTTCCTATATTACGCAAAGGGCCCACAATGGCCATAAACTAGTTAGGGCCCGTAATGGCCTTAAACTAGCCATGGCCCGCAACGACCTAAAACTAGTGTCCAGATTACGCAAATGCATGTCATGGCCCGCAACGGGCTTAAACTAATTTCCAATTTATGCAAACTCCTATGACAGCCCGCAATGGCCTAAAACTATTTTTGGATTACGCAAACGCCAGCAGTGGCCCGCGATGGCCTAAAACTAATATTCAGTTTACGCATATGGCCCGCAATGGCCTTAAACTAGCTCTTCCATTCCATCGCCAAAACTTAGGTAAAACCCTTAACAATTACGCTCATGCTTTGCAGATAAAAACATAAAATTCAAAAAATAATTGACATTTAAAACAACCAGAAAATCTTATAGCGCATCATTCAGTCATTCACAAAACACTACTTGACTTCACATCAATAAAAATTATGCGTAAACCACAATTACGCATCTTCCCTTATACCACTGTCACCGGTGTCCCTTAAATTAGGCTCTAAACCTGAAAGATCGTCCTCTAGTGGGCCTTCTCTCCGGGAGAGTATTCCTTCATGAGGAATTCCCTCTTCATGAGTTTCTTATGCTGGTACCGGCTCCATGGGAGGATGCTCTTCACCACCACGTCCCTCTTCTTGTATCTGCTTCTCAGCTGGCTCGTCTTCACCATCCGCTTCAGGTACCTAAATACAGAGAATATCCATCAACAAAGTAAGAATAGACAACACAGTCAAAAAAGAAAAAAAAAATTAGATTTAGTCATAGTTAAACTTACTCGCGAAGGCCCTGCTTCCGCGGCAAAAGGAAGCTTTTCTAGGCCGGCCCACAGGTGCTTCATAATTTCCTCCTCAGTTAGGTCCGACCACACATCATCTCCCAAGGCAGCTCCAGCCTTCACCTTCCCTTTCTCCATGCTAGTCCAGCGAGGCGGGTCAGGGATGAAAGTAGGAACTGTAGTCTGGCCCCAGGGAGAGTCATCTTCTTCTCTGGGGATGCACCTATAGTCACCTGCTCTTGGAACTTCTTGAAGGCTTTGGATGCTCTAATGATGTCCAAGAAGACTTCCAAGGATTGAACTTTGATGGCAGAATCGCGATAAATTTTACGATAAGTGATGCTTTCTCGCTTATACACATGCTTGTGGTCCTTTTCCTTCTGCCCCCACTCTTGCACACTTGCAGAGTAATCCCTCCAATCCTGGCTTTTCTGAGCTAGGAGCTTTATCTACATCCGCTGCTCTACCAATGTCCGACTGGTTTGCACGTTATTTTTGATGGCTGTCCAATAACGGGAGTAGTCAATAACAGCAGTACGCCAGTCCTCGTCACCCGTTGCTCGCACCTGTAGGAACTTGCACCGTGACTTCAGGTCTCCGACCTCTTTGGTCAGGGACTCAACCTTCTGCTCCAACCTCTGCAGCCTTTTCCAGAGGTTCTCATTCACGCCCTTACATTCCTGTAAGGAGTGAGTTGAGCGTAACACACATTTATGCATTTCCTCATAAATGTGGCATGGCACGACCGCCCCATCAGATGGAGGCTCCACTGTGTCAAAATTAATGGGCTCTGTTGGGTCCCATCGAAGGCGAGCTCCTAACAGCAAACATCATCAATTTTTTATGAAACATTACCACTGTATAATATCACAAACTCATTATAGCCACCAACCTATTAGCTTCGGGGTCAACGCGCTCGAGGCGCTCAATCATATCACTGACAACCCCTTTCATGAAGGTGAACTTGTCAGGAAAGTCCCTCCATGCTCTGCTCATGGTGACAGACATGGACACGTCCTCTCCTCCTATAGCATAGTTAAGTTAGAAATCCTTATTGTTAACTGAATTTTTTTTCAAATTTTTCGACACGTTCATTACCTCTACCGGTAACAGTGGGGGGGTTACCAACACCTTCTCCCTCCTCCCTTCCTTTACGCACAAGAGTCTGTGCGTCATTGGTCTTAATGACTGGGGCCTCCTCATGCACAGGAATCTACGAATGACTCACCCTAATAGCTGGGGCCTCCTCTTCCAAAACTGGAGCCCCTTCCCCATGACTTAGTATTACTGCCCCTGTCTGAGGGGTCAGCTGCTCAGTAACTTTTGCTGGTCACATCACATAACACACCCAATACAGTTCAAAAAATTTTAAATAAACGTTGCATAATACATTTTTAATACATTTTTGCTACGCTTACCAGGCAGAGGTTTACTCCGCTGCACTCTCACTTCCACGTTCCGACCTGCGCCCCTCCCAGGCTCCGCAGAGGCCTCGGTTATACGAAGCCTTTTACGTTGGGCTGAAGGCTCTACAATTTCAGTTGCTAAGTGTTTTCCTCATGAGGCATCCCCAGTATAAGTGGGAATTATCCCACCTATGCTGTCGGGGCCTCGAATATGTGACGCCGCCAAATCCTTGGTGGTTATAGACAACAACTCCCCAATCCCTTCTGGAGGATCTTGCCCACGGGTAGTGCTGAGG
Organism: Gnetum montanum; assembly: GCA_015680685.1. Lineage (NCBI taxonomy): Eukaryota > Viridiplantae > Streptophyta > Gnetopsida > Gnetales > Gnetaceae > Gnetum > Gnetum montanum. The sequence goes on from MNCI01021457.1 coordinate 7,985, forward strand.
ATATGTGTAATCCAAGGTTTGGATAACTGGTCTCGGTCTTGTTGCACCCAGACCCCATTCCTTTGGACGACCAAAAACTTAGCAAAACACCAAAGGCAAGTTATGAAGAAGGCGTAATGCACATTGAAACGAGACTCGAGCTTCTTGCGAAGCCTGATCATCTCAGTGCGTAGTCCCTCAGCAAAATAGCTTACCCAATTGAACTGGGTCCCTTCTTCCAGAACCTCCTGCATAATACAGGTCTGCTCTATGGAAAAGAGCTTCCCTTACGAGAGCGTTTTGGGGAAAGTCCGGGCCCGGAAAAGGGGATAAACTATCTTGGTGATGCCTAGTATGATTCTTTCACAAGGAATCCCTTTAGGCTCCTTCTTGATCCTTACCCACTCCTCCAGCCATTTCTGGTAGTCGAGACTCCTCTTTGCCATCTCGTCTATGGGAAGGCCATCAGAGGGGACGCCAAAGAGGTCTGCAAAGAGCTGAGCATCAATATCAAAACTTACACGTACTTGATACACACGCGTACAAAAACGCTCTGCCTTTTCGCTGAAGGAGTTGACCAGGGTTAGCATTTCACTGGCGGGGACATTAGGAGTTGTGGCTAAAAATAAATGCATTAGCCTCGCTTCTCGGATCTTGGTGACCACCGCAACTGGGGCCGCTGCATGGCCGAGCCAGCGTTGTGCATCCTTGATGTCACCGTAGCGGAAGAGGATGGTATTCGCCTCGCGGTCGAAAATCGTAAGGGTAATCTCCCGGGATTCCCTGATTAAACTAAATAGACACAGGTCAAGCAAACACACTATTGCAGACACTCACAATTCACAATTTACACCGTAATAGAATATACAGTAGTTTACCAGGACCAAACAGCAAAGGAAATGGATGAAGGTTCCTCTACACGTCCTCAATGGTAAGGGGCGGATCCAAGGTCCAGTCATCATGTAGCCACCCGAGATTCTGGCAATTCTCAAAAGCGTCAGCATAGTGGATGGGGTACTCACAAATGTCGAAGCCGATTTGCCCCATCACACCAACGTGTACGTTGCTAGTTGAGGTAAACACCTTTAGTGTCGTTTCGGTCTATGACAACGTATCACCATCTCCTACTAACCTGTTCTCATGAATAAAAAACTTGTACCATACCACATAGGCTTATCTTATGCTTTGCAAAACCCAGATAACAAACATATAACAAAAATACAGTCAACAAAACCACTTACCCACCTGAATAATACACAGTGCCCACCGGGTTCTGGAAGTAGGTCGAGACATGGCGAGCCACGAACAAAGTGTTATATGCGTGGTAGCAACTAAACTGGGCCATTTCTTAGATCCAACTTAAGCACCTCAAACCTCGGGCGCTAGGTTCTCGGTCCTCAAGACGACTAGTATCGATGGCTTCGTCTGTCAAGAAAGCCAGAATCCCCTGTGCAGAACCCATTAGCAGGTGCTCCAGAATGGCACCAGCAATATCTCCTGACAAATTAGACCATATGATGATGATGTAGTTACACAGTAAAAACTGCAGGAACTCCAACACACCCCTTCGAAACCATATGGCCTTCCCATGCAACCGAGTTTGCAGGGGAGGGACATTAGGGACGATTGGGTTTATACAGCACAAAACCCCAACAATATCCAAGACGATCAAAACAGGCTTTAGCACAACACTGTACAGAGAATGCAATAATCAGATTAACGTCTAGATTCATGTTTACACGCTTAAATACAGAAAACCTACACATTACGCTCAACCATCTATGTCAAAATCATCCAAACCCTTGCAACAGCGCAAGGTTTGTCCCTGACAATGGCGATAGAAGTAACCCTGGTAAACCCTCATCTTAACATGAGGTCCATAGTCCAGAACCCTCGTTTACACGAAGAACGCTACAAAAAAAATAAACACTAAAATAGCACGAGTACACAAGGGATGGCCTACCGGTTCAAAGGTGTCAGGTCGTGCAGTTTGACCACTGCCTGTGAAGTGCGCTGAAGGTTCTCCTGCACCTCGTCGATTTTAGCTAATTTGGCATTCTTCCTTTTCATTTTAGGAGCCATTATCACAGCTTCTAAACTTTCACAGCTTCGCACCTTCAAATCTTCACAAACTACACGCTCCAATCTTCTGCTCCTTCTCCTCTCGCTTTGTAACAGTTAGGAATTTGAATTCACGACAGCCAGCAGCTCGTTCTTACTAAAAACTACTTACTTATATGCGAGAATCATTGACTTGATACCCGATTTCAGCGGGACTTTGCTAAAACAGAACCCGAAAATCAAGATATTAATGCGGCAGATATCGCATGCGCCACTGTTCGAAATGACGTTAAACTATCACATCTTATTGCCTCGTAATCGAGTAGCATTAATCACAACCTGTTTACAATATTCAAAATTCGGTTAGCTTTCCACGTTTAACAACACCATATCATGCTTTCTCCTAATCATTTGTACGTTTGGCGATTTTGCAGGATAGTTGGCAAATGGACGCAACATTTTCAGTGCCTCTAACTTTAACAGGCCCATACGGGAGAGTAGTTAAGCAATTTGACCCTACGCTAGTAGAAATTAACCCTCCCTTTGACGACATAACCATAGCCACGTCGGAAACATCCCCAAAATGGCCAGAACAGTCGACACGCACGCTAGACCTAGAGGCTGGGGACATAACCGAAGACCCCCTCAATGAGGTTTCTATCGTTATGCATAAGGGTGCGCCAAAATGCTTAAGGTTAGTTCTTTACTAGACTAGAAAATACACGATTCTATAAAACAGGTCCTGTAAGACAACATCACGGTATTTGCATGGTCATACGAGGATATGTCAGGACTAGATCCCAGGTTAATCCAGCATAACATAATCCTAGACCCGCAGATTAAAGCAATTTGGCAAAAGGTATGAAAAATCAAACCAAAGATCGCGCTAGCCATGTGTGATGAAATCACCAAACTGTATCAGGCTGGTTTCATCTATGCAGTCCATTATTTGGAATGGGTATCCAACATTGTAGTCGTCCCAAAGAAAACCGGAAGCATACGCATCTACATAGAATTCCGAGATTTAAACAAGGCCACAATCAAAGATAACTTCCCACTATCGAGTATCAACCAACTAGTCGATACGATAGCTGGGCATGCGTTGCTATCCTTTATGGATGGCTTTTCGGGCTATAATCAGATTCGCATTAACCCAGAACATCAATTGACAACAACATTCCTGACGCCCTGGGGCACCTTTTGCTACACTATGATGCCTTTCGGTCTAAAAAATGCCAGAGCAACGTATCAACGAGCCATGACATACATCTTTAGCGATTACCTCTTAGGGAGACTGAATGATTATGTAGACGATATAGCTGTTAAGTATTTAAAGTCAGAAGATCATTCAGAAGACCTGAAATTAGTCCTCAAAAGATGCTCCAAATACGATCTCTAGCTTAACCCAAAGAAGTGCGTATTCAGAGTCAAAACCGGATGCATGCTAGAGTTTGTGGTGTCGGAAACCGGCATACGAGTTGACCCTGATAAGGTAAAAGCCATTGTTGAGTTAACGCCTCCTACAGACCTCAAGCAATTACGCTGGTTACAAGGACGATTATAGTTTATACACTGGTTCATCTCGATATTAACCGACAAGCTACACCCTATGCAGCATTTGCTCAAAAAGGGGGTTGATTTCGAATGGATGGATGATTGCCAGCGTGCATTTGACAGCCTAAAATAGGAACTTCAACACTTACCAACGGTTTTCCCACCACAAAGGGACCTACCATTTTACATTTACCTCGCAACTTTGGACATAGCCTTAGCAGCATTACTTTTTCAAAGGAGGGATGATGGATCGGAAGTGCCCATCTACTACTTGAGTCATGCTCTATGTGCGTACGAAACAAGGTACAATGAAGTAGAGCATAATTGCCTAGCATTAGTATTTACGCTCAAAAAGTGTAGACATTACCTTTTCCGTAGCCAAGTTAACATCATTTGTAAAAACAAAATTCTTAGGACCATTACGCACAACTTATACGAGAGTAGCAGAATAGCTCGTTGGAAGGCTATTACCGCAGAATTTGATCTGCATTACATTGGTCAATCTTCTATGAAAGGCTAGGAAATAGCCGACCAATTAGTAACATCACCCATTGACAATTAGGCAACTATAGAGCCTGAATTCCCAGACGAACATGTACATAGTTTAAGCCCTATCTTAATAGGCCCCGAAGCGATGTTGTATTTTGATGGAGCTTCAACTGCTTGGGGCGGTAGTGCCGCCATAGTTATTACACTCTCACTTGAGGATGTGTGTCTTCACGCTTATCGCCTAGCCTTCCCCTATACGAACAACGTGGCAGAGTACGAGAGGCTCCTCAGAGGATTACTAACCGCCAGCGAACTTGATATTCGACACCTGGCGATTAGGGGTGATTCGATGCTTGTCATTAATCAGGTCACAGGAGTCTATGCCTACAAGGTTGTACACTTACAGCCCTATTGTGATACGGCTAAAGATCTTCTGAGACGATTTGTGACTATCGATGCCCAACACGTGCCGCAAACTGATAACACACTGGTCGATGCACTGGCTACATTGGCTTTGAACGTGCCCTCACATCTATTCGACACCTGTCCTGCATTAATAAGAGACTGCACAGACTCCATCATTTAGGCGGCGCAAGTGTCTTCTTTGCTCAAGGATAGAATGCCAGAATGGTACGATAACATTAAAACCTACCTCTTGCAGGGCGAGTTACCTCCTGAATTGACACGCATGCAAAAAGATGCAATTCGTAAGCGAGCTAGGCAGTACATCATCATAGGAGATAGTACTCTTTGTAGACGCTCTTTTGATGGTGTGCTGCTTACTTGCATTAACAAGGACCAAGCCCAGCGTATCGTTGGCGAGGTTCACGAGGGATTATGCGGAGGACACGTAGCACCATGCACTATGGCTTCGAAAATCCGTCGCTTAGGGTATTACTGGCCTTACATGGAAAAATATTGTCTGACAAAGGTTAAAACGTGCGACACATGTCAACGTCATGGAAACCTTATACACGTGTCACCTACGGAGTTACATACGACTCAGATAACATGGTCATTCCAATGATGGGGACTAGACATCATAGGCCCCATTACACCGAAATCTTCCGCAAGTCATAGCTTCATAATTACCGCCACTGAGTACTTCACAAAGTGTGTAGAGGCTGTTCCCCTACGAAAGATCACATCTCAATAGATCTGCCATTTTATCCTAGACAATATTGTAACTAGGTTTGGTCTCCCGATGACTATCGTGACCGATAATGGACCATAATTTAGTAGTACGGAGACCAAATCTTTCTGTGATAGCCTTGGCATTAAACAATCTTTTTCCTCACCTTACTACCCACAAGCGAATGGTCAAGTTGAAGCCACAAGCAAAGTCATCATCAATCTACTCAAGAAAATGCTCGACAGCAACAAGAGAAGATGGCATGAAAAAATCCTTTATGTGCTCTGGGCGTATCGTACTACATGTAGGACGGCCACTGACAGTACGCCCTATAGCCTAATCTACGGATCTGAAGCAGTGCTGCCTCTCGAGTTGCAAATTCCTTCACTGTGAATGGTCCTCTCCACGGTTATAAATGAGGCTCAACACACCGAGTCTCGAATCACGGATTTGGATTCAGTAGAAGAGAAGCGAATACAGACGCTTGATATGATTGAAAAGTATCAAGACAAATAGAGACAGAAACATCGCCACAACCTTCAGCAGTGCCCGATCAAGAAAGGAGATCTAGTTCTCAAGGCTGTGCGCGAACCAGCAGGCAAGTTCTCTGCAAACTGGGAGGGCCCTTTCTTGGTGATTGATGCGTACAGCAACGGAGCATTCAAGTTAGCGAACGTCAATGGCAACGAGTTATCAAACCCTGTCAATCATATCTATCTGAAGCGGTACTACATATAGTTGCATCTCTAGTGTGAATATCAGGTATGGCAACAATCATCCGCTACGATGCTAAACTGGTAACAAGCATCCGCCACGACGCTAAACTGGCATTCCCTGCAAGCGTCCGCCACGATGCTAAACTAGAACTGGTCGTCCGCCACGACACTAAACTGGAAAGTTGTAACCATCCGCTACGACGTAAAAGTGGCAATGTTGTACAGGTCTACTAAGACAGAAAATTGGCATTTTCTGCACACGTCCGCCATGATGCTAAACTGGCACCAGCTGTCCACCACGACACAAAACTAGCATAGGTAAGTAGTCATCTGCTGAGACGTAAAACCAGCACAGATCTATCCCTGGGTCATGACATGAAACTGACATCCACAGCACGGTTTGCTAAGACCATAAACCAGCCCCGACACCGTCCTCTACGACGTAAAACTAGCATTTCTCGGTCTACCCAGACTTTAAACTGGGACCATGGTCTGCTGAGACTTAAAACCAGTAATGACAGTCTACCAGGACTTAAAACTAGGACTTACAGACTGCTGCCATGCAAATCAAGCGAGCGTGATCATCTCTGTACAGCAGCATGACAAACGGGGTGGGATACTAGGATAGTCCCAGCGTTGCTACCCCGCCGGCATCCTATTGATTCCTCAGATGAGCTGAGAGGCATACTACTGACCCCTTGGAGATGCTGTCGCTACGCCCACTACAGCGGTGGTACCTCTGAGAGTTTAGTTTCACCAGCCGGAGCCCCGACAAAATCCTTGTCGACAACGACCTTAGGGACCTCTGCTGATCATCGCTATCAGACGCTGGCTTCGCAAATTCACCTAGCTGGCTCTTTGCCTAACCAGTTAGGTGCACTGTGTCTGATGTCTTTTGGTGGCGATATGCTGGGTAGAGCATCCAGATTGGCGAATCTGGCCTTACGCTACAGTTCCTCCTTCACGGCCCGATCGCTTTATCTCGCCTCAAATGGCGCTCATTTCGACAACCTCGTCGGTTGTTCGCACGAGCAATGGTGTCCTCTATTTTTCTTTTGTGGTTGCAGGTTACTTGCTTCGAAGATGTCGTTCAAAGGTACGTTCATCTGAGCGGTGAAGTACAAACAGCGTTTTGAGATGGCTGCTCAAGTTAGCCTGTCCACTTAGAAATGCATCCCTCTTCCCCTTATGACCCTACCCTTAGCCCTTATTTCGTTTCACCTGCTTCCTATATGCAAAAGCTACATACGCAAGCACCCATTTTCCACACTTGCACTGCAGTCAAGTCCATAAACTGGCGCAACGCAGTTAAGTGTCATAGCAAAGATATCGCAGAAGTGATGCGCTGTGCTCCTTCTACAAGCATTCCTGCTATAGTCTGTAATAGAGAAATCTCAGACTGATGCGCTATGCTCGTCTGAACGCATTCCTATTGACATAAGTATGCATACGTTTCCGTGTGCTCAATGAGCGTATTCTATACTTCTACCATCCTAACTTGTTTGCGTCTTCCCCATCCTATCTCCCATTTCTCTCCATCTTTGCTCTTCTATGTTGACAGGGCAACACTTGAGTAGCCATGGATGGATGCTGTTGGTGCTTTTACCAATCCAGTGTTTCGTATTCTTTGTCGACGTCTTTCGGGCAAGCCCTCTAACCGTCAACAAAGAGGGGTCATTAAAACACCGTGAAAATTGTGAGTCGGCCTTAGGCAAAGATTCGCGATTCAGACGAGAGCACATGTCAGAATTCCAGAAGTAAGAACAAGGTAGAGCAAGATAAAGAGGCGCGTAGCATCAAGTCTTCGATTTCCTTTGTAGATTTCTAACCTTACTGTGTTTTCTCTTTTTACACTATATCACGCGACATAGCGTAATGACGCTTAGCGTGACTTTGTTAACATAGTCTGGTATCAGAAGGCAACTCACTTCAGTAGATTTGGAGAGACTTAAGCAACGTAATATGCAATTTCTCGTATGTTTTGATAAATTCTTTTGTCCAAGGCCGAGTTTATGCTCTGTTACGCACGGTAGCGTAATGAGCTTCGAAAAAGTCAAAGGCAAAGTCCAAGGAAGCACGACAGATCAACTCTTTTCTCTTGGCGTGCGGATAGCTCATCTTACGCTTGCTATGCAACGCAGCGTATCTCAGCATAATGCATCACCAAGCTAATCATCGTTTACGCTTCACTACGCTCGGTAGCGTAAATGAGCGTAAAACAGCTTGAATCCATTGTTTTCATGCTTTATTACGCTCTTGCACGCGACGCGACGCGAATGAGCGTAATGTAGCCCAAAGTCAGCTGAGACATGCCCGACGCACATCTGTTATTCACACGCACAGTACGCAAATGAGCATATTGTGCGTAATCACAAAGTTCAATACAAAGATGGTTAGGCCAACGGCATTTCGAAAGGTTTGAAACAAGTGTCATCATGGCCAGACCTTCTCCACACGTCGTCAAACCTATAAATACTTCAGTTAGCAAAAACATAACAGACGGACAGAACAACACACAGAGACAGAAAAAAAAAGAAGAGATAGAAACAGAGAGAGTAGCACTTTGGCAATTTTTGACAGCATCACCTTCCAGTAGAGACAGAGCGCATTTTGCTCAAGCATTGGCAGCAGAAGCAATCGTTTCCTTTGGGGAAGACACAACTTTCTCCATCGGCGACCATTGGCTGTCCTGAGCAGAGACTACCTAAGGCAAAAGGAACAAATCAGAGATCGTGAGATCATCCTGCATGGTTTGCAGGCTCTATTGATCAAAAACAGTTGATCGATAGGCGTTAGAACTTGACCTTCCTTGCATCCCATCCCTGGCCTACGAGGTAGATCAGACTTCATTCTGTACTTCTGCTTGGACAGTTTCCTTGTTATTTTGTGTTTGCTTCACATTAAGTAATTAGGGTCTCCCCATTGTAACGTGATATACAAAACATTTATTCTTCAAGTCAAAGCATAGATCTTGAAGCCATGTGTTTCTCTCGTGTCTGCCTCCTCTTATCGTGTTAGCGTTATCATCGTTATAATTCATCTACGTTGTTTTCCCCTCATTTTGTGACTCGTCAAATCAAATTGACCCACAAAATATTCATAATCTCCATCGGTTTATTGACTTGATAAGTCCCTGTCTGATCGACAAGACCGTTCAGGGCACCCTGGATTCGTTTTTCCAACATAGCCCTCGCACGGATCCGTGGTCAGAACTGTGTACTCGGAATTTTGTTTGGCATTTTCCAGCTGCCGACATTTTCTGTCGTTACAGATGAGATGACTCATAAAAAATAAAAAGACAAAAACATAACACAATAAATTAAAAGGTGAAAACTAGAAAACAAAAAGTTAAAAAATTAAAGTAACAGAAAAACATTTACTAATTCTGTGCTGTTAGAATGGAGCATACCCCCCATAGCTAAATGATTGAGCATGGCTTGAATTAATAAATGGAAGGTTAGGATCCTTGCATGTTGGAAATATTGGGACTTGGTCATACTTACCCCATTGGAGTTCACACAATTGATTAAAGTTGACATAGTGGAGCAATTTATAAGGTGTGGTTAATTTATAAAGAGTTGACCCACTATGGTACTTGCGACCGCAAGACGATATGCAAGGATCAACATGTCTCCCCATGTGGCTATATTCATTGGACCTCATGGTTATTGGAGTGTTGAGTGGTGGCCTTGATAAGGTAACATGAGGCATTGGGTTCAAAGAGGAAGATGCACCACAGTGTTGGATTTTTGCTGAGTTGATGGATGTAATGGTTTCTGAACTATAGTGTCCCTTTCGACAATCACGTCTAAAGAAGGGACGGCTTTGACTTTGTGAAGGACCTCCACTACTATTGAGAGTAGCAGCACAAGTAACATTCGTGGGTTGGTGTTGTGGTGTAAATCCTTCTAGCACAACTGGTGGTGATGTAGAAGAGGGTGAAGTATGAGAATATTGAGGTTGAGGAGAAGTGTAAGGAACATGAGGTGGTGATCTTGTTGGAGAGGACATGGGTGGATAGTACTTAGGAGAATGATAACGATGAGGTGAGGTAGAGGATGCTGATCCCATTGGAGAAACATGTTGTTGAACATAATAAGCATTTGGCGTTGGGACATATGAAGGCTATGGTCTAGTTGGTGGTGGCCTCCCCCATGACTAAGGTTTTTAACACTATGGTTGAACCCAATATTTTTGTATGAAATTTAGATGTAACATTCCTCCACAATGCTCATGTAAATGTAAAAAAACTGGACATTGGCCTTTGGGGTGATCATACAAATAGACATTGCATCGATATGTGAAATTGGTAGTTGAGTTATTATTCTTATTCTCTTCAGCCCTTCTTTCTGATTATCTAGTTGTGTCCTGTCCTGTTTCTTGGCTCATCATGGTTCTTCCTCTAATAATGTTGGCTTATTCTCCACATCTTTCATGTACCCATTCCATCATCTTATTGATCTTTGCCTCAGTTTCATCTAGTGATTGTAAGATTGGCAAAGATGATTCCACCTCCTTGAAGTAAGTTGATTTCTCCTCTTCATGATCATGGAACCTTGTTAAGTTGTTAAGTTGAAATTTTGGTCCTATTGAGAACTTTCAACATTCTCCCATTTAGCTATTTCTCTTCTTTTTCTACTTACTTAATAAGCTCTTGGATTTTATGGGTTTGTAGCTCATATAGTTGACCTCGAGTGTACATCCCTAGGGTCTCCCTTGTTTCATTACGAAGCCCATGCATGATGTGGTACATTAGCCTTTCCTCAAAGAATCCATGGCCTAGGAAATTATTTAACAATGCATAATATGTTTCTAAGGCCATGTCCAAGGGTTCATGTTGTGCTTTTTTCCACTCTCGGACTTGTCTCCTCAAGGCTGACACTCTTGTATAAGTTTGATATCTTTCATTGAAGAGTTCTACCATTGTTGGCCAACTTCAAATTGATTTTAGTTTTAAAGACCTATACCATACTTTTGCTTGGCCAACGAGTGTCATAGGAAAGAGCTTAAGTTTTTTCCACCCATTATCAATATTGTTCCATGTATAGGCATTGTAGAATGCTTGTAAATGTTTTTGTGAATCTAAATCATAGCCTCCTAAAAACTCAGGAAAATTTTTTAAATCAAGCATGGGTTGATAGATTTTCTTACGATTCTTGTGGGCTATTTAAAGAGCCTCTTGTATATGCATTAGGCTCTTAGTGGCCAGTAGGGCTTCATCGTCACTAGGTAGGTTATGAGTTTGTGAGTTGGGATGATGTTGTCTTTGTTCATGTTGGCGTTTCTGACTTTCCCCGTGGGTTCAATTTCTATTTCTACGTTGACCCCTAGAGAGATGATCATCCATGTCACGACTTGATGTTGGAGCAGAGGAAGAGAAAGAGATGGAAGACTTATCATGACTTTTGTAAGTCTCCCAATCATCCTTGGATAAATTTTTGTTAATTATTAAGAAGGTCCCAGGTCTTACGGGGCCCCTCATTCTATGGGATGTCCCATCCTTGCTAGAGGTGTTAGAGTTGGATGACGAGAGTCCTTGAGTATCGTTGGGGTGTCTATGAACATATGAAACTCTTGCATAAGATTGAGTACTCCAAACTTCTTCATTGGTTCTCCAATGAATTGCGTCAATAGATGTTGCATTATCACTATCTTGTGAAAGAGACATGGTTGTAAATTTTTGTGTGATTTAATTGCAATTATTATTATTATCTCTTTTTTTCTTAAAGATATGCCATTAATACTTTGTTACAGCAATCTTGTATGATGTAACTAATTTAGATAACTAGCACGATCCCTGGAAATGGTGCCAAGGATGAGTGGCAAGGTACCCCTACACTCAACCATACAACTACAAGCATTCATGGATGATCCAGTTGAACTCCACAGACAAGCTAGTTGTGGTATCTAGATATTTACACGTTGATCGTAGTTCACTATCTTCCCACCTAGACTAGTATTTGCTTTGTCATGTACAGTTTAGTCCAGAGTGAGGCATATGATGTGATCCTAAACTAGTGCTACTCCTAAAGACAATGGAAAATAATCTTGATTAAACTAATATGCAATAGGAAATGAATTCTAAGCTATACTAAGTGCAATGAGCATCCATTCCTTAATCATACGTATACATCTTAGACCTTGTGCATGACTACTACTGGGATTACCAAGTGCAAATCCTAGGTATGCTACTGGGTTACCAAGTAGTCATACTTAAATTCTCATGATTAAGTCGTACTCATTCTGCATTTAACAATAGGAATATTAAATTATGGTAAAGAAATATTAACTAAGAAAATAATAAATAATAATAAAAATTAAACAATTAAAAAGAAGTGAATGCTGCAATGATGGAGTAATCTCTATCTTTATTGTTGATCATGTGTGTGTCCAAGTACGTCACGCTCAAATAAAGGTTTTGTACAATTACAAGCATCACACTGTAGGCATGCACTTGGGAAAATAGTCTAACTCATATGGAAACAAACTATAAGAGCTTCCCTATAATTAACCTAAAATATGCCTAACTGTGACGAAAGAATAGTTATTTATAGGCTAGAATAGACACTACGTAAATGAGGCCACATAAAAGCATGGATGGATGTGTCGATAGGGCCGCGTAAACGAGGCCATGTCGATAGGGCCCCGTCAATGTAGCCTAGTTAATGTAGGTCCAATATCGAGACCCATCAAACCTGGTATCTTGTATCAAGGTTCTAATAACAAGGGTCCGATAACAGGGATCTAATAATAGGACCTAATAGACCATGACTCATCATACCCCTATGCTCAACCATACAAATCATGAAGCATTCATGAGTGATCCAGTTGAATTCTACAAACTCTATGTGTTCTAGTACACTAGTCTTCTAGGAAGTGAACTTTACCCTAACAGTCACTCATTGTCTTCCCAACTACACTTGTAATGTACAAAGGTATGGTTAAGTGTAATCAAGGCATCTAATTTTTATTATTTTATGTTTTATGTTCTTGGTGCTTAAAATTGAGAAATGAACTAACTTAATTTAACTAGTTAACTAATCTCTAACTAGTCCTAACATAAGCATTTGGTACCACTTTTTGTACATGTTCTGAACCCACATATCCACTGCTAAGATTACCAAGTGTTTATGCTACTTGGCAAACCAAGCAATAATCTACTAGCATTACCAATTGAATACATGTGTAATAATCAAAAACATTGATGGCTAGAACATCGAGGTCCACAAGCGCATAACCAAACCCTAAATCTGCACAAGGTCTTGCTGGAGGCAAAGAAGGGGCACTCTAAAAGGTTTGGTCAATCGAAAAAGGACTTACCAAATGCAGCAAGGGTGCAACATGGTTACCTATAGTGCTAATGTGAGATGATGCTAAGGGTGCAAGTGGTGTTTATAATACCTATAGTGTTTGTGGGGTCAGTGGGGTCGAGCATAGTTACAGGCACCTGAGGGGGTGAGCATGGTGAAGGGTTTCAACAAGGCAGACAATGTCAATGTGCGAGGACCACCACCTAAGCATAGTTCAAGCATGTATATGTAGTAAAAATGTCAAAAATAACAAATAAAGTATGGAAAATGCAAATAAATAGAGAAAATGGAGTATAATACTACCCAAAATAGGGTTGAGCATAGTCAACACTAGAAGAGGGCTTAGAAGCTACATGGTGTATAGTAGGTGCAAGTGGGCAACATAGTTGTAGTCCCTGGTTTATCTAACCACAAATATTGGTGTTTTGCTAAGGCATCTATGTTTGCTAGGTTGACTATAGTGGTGTACTACTAGATGCAATGTTCTATTGGTGGTCTACCACTTCGCTTCTTCACTCATTCCCCAATATACCCTTGATTTGCATATGAAGTTCCTCCTCTACTGCATTGAAGATGCAAGTATTTATAGGTTTAGGGTTAGTAAGAAATGCAAGATGGTTGCCACATGGCAAATGGGATGGCTGGGACTCTGCTCAGTGTAGTTACTATTCATGCAGTGTACCGATGGTTGATGGTATTACGCTTTGCTATGCTCTACCAAACTCTATGTACCTATGAGACTATGACTACACTACCAATTGCATGTGTGTGCACCAAGAGGATAGTGAGGTACTTGAAAAATGACACTAAGATACTATGCTCTAAAGAACTATGCTTTCCACACTCTCGCATGGGGTCAAGCATAGTTACAATTTTGGAGCAAAAGGAGATACAAAAAAGAAGCATTTTGCTAACTATGCTTGCCAAAGGTGAGTTGATTGCATTCTGGAGCTGAGCTAGGTGTTGTTACTATCCTATGGAGGCCACTAGAAACTATCCTAGGTGGCTACACTTTGCTAAAGGGTGGCTACGCTCTAGGTTGGGGGTGAGCATAGCCCCAATGCTAGTGGAATCTGCAAGGAAACTGCAAACTATGCTCTCTATGCTCCTAGTCAGAGATGAGTGGTCCTAGACTTGGAAAAACCTTGTATGGCTAATCTCCTTCTAGCTACACTCTCCCTAAGAGGTTGACTAAACTCCCAATTAGGGTCGAGTGTAGTCTCGACACTTAGCAAAATTTGTGAAAACTAGCCTTCTACTAACTATGCTTTGGGAGACTATGCTCTTTATGCTCTACCGAGGGGTTGAGCATAGTTCCAACACTTTTTTCAAAAATTTGTAACTGGGATGTCAAAGTCTATATTTGGTGATGTTTTAACATGTTTACTCTCAAAGTAATCATATTTATGTGTTTAATCTATTTAGCTTAATTAATTAACTAATCACTTGAAGTCTTATTTAGCTTAACTAATTGCATAATTAATAAAAAGAGTAAATGCATAAATAAATCATTAATCTATTCCAAGTGCTAAAAGGATTTATCAAAAGGTTTTCCTTTATTACCATTCACATTAGTGTGTTTAGGTGCAATATTACTTGAATAAAGATCCATACACTTTTTGACTCCTATCACAAGCACTTAAAGAAATATTCTAACTCTCAAATGACAAAACTGCAAGAGCTCTACTACAACTATGACTTGACCCCCCATAAACATGGCTAGTGAGTGTGTATTTATAGAATTTATTATGGAGCTATGTCAATAGGGCCCCATCAATGGGGAACACCACATAGATGGGGTTGCATAGATGGGGGCCCATCAATGAGGCCACATCACCAGGGGCTTGTTAATCCAACACAACGAAAATTCATCATACCCCCATGAATAAATGAAAACTCATCCTTAAGTTACTTTATACAATTAGGAATGTATGGTATTATTGACTAACTTTTGACATAACAAATCAACATAACAAAAGTGAGTGCCTGAGTATACAAATCAACAACATTACAAAAATTTGTGGTGTTCATGACATAAAATTGAACACAATGACATGACTACTCAAAAAACTAGACAACACATCCTCTAATGGCATGAAGGCAATTGTGAAGATCAAATAGTTTTAGGAAATGGAGGCTCCTAACCTTCTAAAGGATCTTCATTAGCTTCATATGCATGCGATGGCTAAAGCAAATATGGCTATCCTTCTTCAATTGCTACCTCTAGTGGAAGGTAAAAGGCATCTTGTAATGCCTTCATCTTCCCCTCCATACTCTAGGGATCATTCACAATCCATGTGGCATTTCCAAGGTGGGCTGGAATTTGGAGATCCCATGGATAAGGAATTATTAGAAACAACTACTTAATAGTGACAAACAAGGTAGCGAATTGTATGTGTTCAACATCAAACACCCTAATTGCATTTTGTAGCTCCTAGTAGTCATTCATTCTTTTGGCCAAGTTCTTGATAGCAAATATCTAATTAGTGTATTTTCCCTTTAGAACATAGAGTTCTTTGTTTGCACCATAATCTTTTACTTAGTGTCCTTGTGGTGCTTGAGCTCAGCCTTATACAATAGGTACAAGCTAGCCACTTACTTCTCTAGTTCTAGCCATGGTCATTCGATAGTCAACATAGCCAAATTTGTGTACTAGAGATTGGCAAGCTCCATGTATTCCATCATTTCCTCTATCTACAACTCCTGTAGGCAAATTTTTTCTTTATTATATTGATCAATATCATCAATTATGGGCTACCATAATTCACATCCTTGTTAGAGTTTCTAGAGGATCTCATTCACCTTTGCCTTCACCACTTGAATCTGGTTTTCATTTACCTCTTTCTGTAGGCCAACCTAGTCTCTATAGTGATTCTTAGCTCTCTCAAATTTGAGAGCCTTTAATTTCTAGGTGGCTACCATTATTACAATCCTTTAGCAAAGGGCATAGACCTCCTCTATGGAGAGGTTTCTATTCTCAACTACCAATCTCCTTAGCTTTGTGTTTGCTCTAGCTAGTTACTCCTATTGTTAATGGATAAAGTCAGTCAACTATTGTTTATGCTCATTAACATTTCATAGGTGATGGTTTTCTATAGTTATTTGCACATTCTCCTGGCCGGTCAAATTCAAGGCCTTATAAATTTTGTGGTGAGTAGCCTCTACCAAGGATCTCCACCATCTCCATTAAATCCTCAACCCCTTTCAGTTTGGTGTGAAGTTGTTCAAGAGCTTCATTTCTTGTTAATGCCAGGTTGAGAAATGCAAGGTTGGTAATCTAGGCTCTTAATTTAGCAACTTTAGTAGCCAAGGATTTGTTCAACTCCTTTTCTATTTCAAGTTGCCCTTCCAAGATAATGTTTTTGCCCCTTGCCTCTAGCATCTCCAACTAGGTTGTAGTAATACTATCCAAAAGATCAAAGACATCTAGAATTAGTTGCTTAGTTCCCCCTAGTTGGTCCAGTAGTTCTTCATGTTGTGCTGCACTTAATCTATCATTTATGGTTCCTACACACATCTTGACATCTTTAAGTGTAGTGACTTCTAGTACAGATGTGCAGCTGCATTAAGTGTTTTGAAAATTCTATCAATAATCACCTCTGCTATTGTCTCCTTTCCTTGGTGTTACATTAGTAGTACTATTGTTCCCCCTTCCCTGCCTTTCTCCAAGCACACTAAGAAGGTCACACTGTTCCCAGAAATCTCTGGGAGTGGCTACTATTCTGCGAGAGACATTCTTACCTATTTAGCACTAGGATTTGACCTCATGAATAACTATGTTCATTGGTGTAAGAAAATGGATCCACCACCTCCAATCTAGCTAACTATTTGGGCCAACTCATTTAGGTAACTCATCATTGACCAATTCATAGATGGGTCTTTGCCACTCATGTCTACTCATTACTCTTGCTCACTTAAGAGCCATTCTCAGTACTTATGGCAACTTTTGAACTGTTGCAGTGACATCCAACATAATTTCTTGAGTGGCAAGTGGAGGTGGTGGCTAGTGCTCCTCTTCTTGAATAATTGTTTTAGGCATCTTATCCTTCATCATCTCAACCCAATTAGTTGTTGAAGTGCATCTAATAGCATAATTTGTATAGTGGACGATCCCTTCGCTTCAATAGAGTTTTCTTATGAGGCATGGAAAGGGGAGTGCCTTCCTTCCACATTCATTCTCTTTAAACCACTTCTCTATCTCTAGATAGATCAATTGTAAAAGTTTGATAGGGAATCTCCAACTTAAATTAGTGCACTCATGGGTAGAAAAGGTAGTGATCTTGCTGGGCCTCATTGTGGGGTTAAGATGAAAGGCCACAATCTTGTAGTCAATTCTTTATACCAATTTGAGCACATCGTACTCCTTGTATTCCACACTATAGGACCATTGAACCCATTTCTTTTTAATGTTGGGGTCTACCTACATTGGAATCTTGGCAAGATTCACCTCAATTTCTGGCAACCCAAGTGCTTTAGTAATGGCTATCACTGAGTAGAAGACTAAGATGTCCTTGATTTTGACCATTGAACTAGCCTTCCTATTATTCCAAAATAAGAATGTCTCTCCCATGTACCATTCCCCACAGGAAGTGATAATTGGCCACATGGGTGAGGTCTTCAATTGGTCATGAACCTCCTTAAGTTCTTGCTCCAAGAAAGAGCCAAAGTTGAACTACTAGAGCATCATCTTCTAGACCTCCCTAGATCTAATTTGAGTTAGGTATGCCTTTGTCAAGCTCACCTCAAGGTTTTCTTACTGAGCTAGTGCCTCATCTCAGTGGGAATGTTCTATTAGTGCTACTGGTTCTAGAATTTGACAAATGGATTCCACTTCAATCTTTTTTCTAAGAGGACCCATGGCATGGGTTGCAGTTGGTTCTTCCTAGGATTATTCTTGGCCATTTCTCCCTATGTTGGGATGGTCCTCCTTCCTACGTGTTTTTTCTTTTTGGTGCCATCTGCAGTCATAACACATTCATGGATTAGTAGATATAATGCATAACTTTGAATTTTTTAAATACCTCATCTAGTTAATTAGTTACACTTGGCTAAGGTTGGACCATGACAAATTAATTATTTTATTAATTAATTTTTATTATAACTATCACCCAAGCTTCTTGGAAAGATTTAACTTTCATAATTTAGT
Organism: Gnetum montanum; assembly: GCA_015680685.1. Lineage (NCBI taxonomy): Eukaryota > Viridiplantae > Streptophyta > Gnetopsida > Gnetales > Gnetaceae > Gnetum > Gnetum montanum. Next base: position 26,372 of record MNCI01021457.1, read on the forward strand.
GTTTAAATGGTGATTTCTTAGTTAGACCTTTGTGGAAGTTAGAAAAATGATGAAAACTTTTCTATCAAAAATGGCACATGTGTTCCCTACAACTAAGAGCTTACCTCCAATAGCTACAAGGTTGAAGAATAGAGTGATTTGGATAAACAATTTAAAAGTTATGGGCTCTGGAAGGTTTTAGGCTTTGAAATTTTAAAAAACTCCCTTGGCATTTATGAGCAAATGTGAAAATGTTCATGCATATTTATACTATTTTTATGTTGCGTTGAAAGGGTTACATATATAGGGCATCATATATGCATGGGATTTGTTAATGGGGCCTCGTTTATGGGGTCTATAAACAAAATTTGCAAATGTGAAAATCTTAAAAAATACAAGAAATTTTTTAATGAATTTGGGATGCATGGAGTCCTAGAAAATCCAAGAATATAATGAAACCATTGAAAAGGATCTTTGAAAGGTTAAAAATTCAAAAATTTAATGGAAACTATATGCATTGAACAAAATATGTAAATGAGCACATGATTGGATGTAGAAGATGAGTGTACAAAAGATTCTGATTACAAGAATGCCTAAGGATAAGGTGCTTAACAAACCCTACCAAGAGATATGCAAGTGGGTCCTCCCCATAGTAGGCACCTAACTTGTTTTCCCTTGCATAACCTCAACCTAAGGAGTCCATGGGCTCCATAGGAAATTAATGGTTAATAAAAGTTAAGGACAAAAATGTAGAAGATTCTACCAAATAATTCAAATACATTAGACAAAGACACCAAATTAGGGACATGGACACTAGTAATGAGGTGAGTTATAGGCAACATGGACAAATGATGGAGAAGGTGGAATGAAATTCTGAATTGAGGTCATAAGAAGTCCCTTGTGGTTTTGTGTTTAAAATGACCTAAGAAGATCCATCCTTAGTCCAGACCAAAACCAACCACTTTCAGTGACTTCCCATTACCACTCTAAGACTAATTCATCCCCTCAAGATACAAGAGTGCTCCTACAAAACAACTACCATTCAATTAAAAGAAGAAAAGAGAAGTAAGATGTGAGAGAGGGCCTTAGTTAGCGGAGACCTTTAGGCATGGGTAACATATCTTTCTAGTCCCATAACCTATGCTTGTAGCTTATTTATTTGTCTAAGAGGTGTACGTTAAATTTCCATCATGTTTTTCTGTTCTTTTTTTTTGTTTTTTTTTTCTTTTTAGATGGGAATCACACCATGCAAAGACTTTATTCAACCTCCTATTATTGAATGACATAGAATGGTAAGAAGCCTATGAAAATAATCATGCACCTAAGCAAGTAGAAGAGTAAAAAAATTATTGAGTCCCCTTGAAGTCAGACCCTGTGTCCTATTGGCACAAAGCATGTTTATTAAGAAAAATTAGAAAATCACACTAAAATAAAGTAAAATATATAAGAAAGTTTAAAATACTCAAAAAATATTTAAATGTACTAGCAATGATGTAAAAAAAATTGATGTAAAATAGAAACAAGTTTTAAAAATAAAAAAGGTGTAAAATAGATAATTTGCAAAGACAAAAATGTATAAAACAGAAAATAGAAAAACTAAGTTACATATATGATTAGCATAGATGGCCATATTTTCCATGACTAAGTTAGAAGAAGGAGATCTAAAAAATTGAGCTTGGTTGTCCATCTGTTGAGGTATTTGTTGCACTAGCTTGCTTGGGCTCATGGAAAGGATTTATCTATCGGATGTTGCTCACCTAATTTTTGTTTGGGCTTTTGTGTTTGTGTATGATCATGGCTCCAAAAGAAAAGGTTTTATCAATTATATAAGACCCCTCACAAACCATTTGAAATTTGGTTTTTTGAGGTACGTGTATGGGATTTCAATAGAGAACCTTATCTCCTAGTTGAAATTTTACTTTCCATATTCTAAGATCATGACATTCTTTATTATATCTCTTGTGCACTTCATTCAAAGATAGGGCCACCAATTGATTTTTATCTAGCACATTTAGGTTGATCAATCTTTCTTTTTGTTCTAGACTTAGGTCAAGATCTTGGTCACAAACTATTGAGAGTGTATGGAGCTCGAATTTAATTAAGAGTGTTTGAAGTTTTTCATACACTAACTCAAAGAGAGAGTAGCCAATAGAAAGTTTCCATGTTTAGCGATAGGTCTAAAGGGCATCATTGAGTTTTATGCTCTAGTCTCTCCTATATTTGCTGATAATTCTTGTTAGAATCTTTGTAATCTCCCTATTAGTTACCTTTCTTTGACTATTGGCTTAGGAGTGATAGGGTGTTATTAATTTAGGTTCAACCCCCAAGCGTTGCATGAGTTTTCAAAAAGTACTACCTGTAAAATGGGTTTCGTTGTTAGAAATCAATGCACATGGCATCCCAAACCTATTCATAACATTTTTTTGTACAAATCAAGTAGCAATGGATGATGTACAATCAATGACAACTACTACTTCTATCCATTTGGTATAGTAATCAATGAAGATGATTATATATGCCTTCCCATTGGACATGGATTTGATGGGATCCATGAAATTTATGCCCCATATGTCAAAGGATTCCAATGGTTAGATCCACTGTCAAGGATCTTCCATTCATGCAGTCATCCCATCATCTCATTAATAGTGCACATAGGATCAGATAAATTGGTGGACATCCCTAAATATTATGGGCCAATAGTATCTTGCCATCAAAATTTTTATGGCCATGTGTTTCCTAGCATAGTTTCCTCTGTAAGGGCCTTCATGAGCATCCTAGAGAACACGCAATTGATCTGCATTAGGTATATAGTAACAAAATTGACACATACCTTATAAAGGTGTCTATTGATTTCCATGAAGTGCTTAGCCTGATGAAGGAATTGTTATTTCTTCCTATAGTCTAGATCTTGTGGAATCTCCTAAGTAGTAAGATAAGTGAGGATGCCATCATACAATTTTGGTTCTATGGGCATTTTTTCATTTATTGTAATAGCAAAGAGGAGATCATCAAGAAATAGATTAGATAATAAGCTTTCCTTCTCTTTGTTATTCCATCACAACCAACACAAGTGATCAGTGATCATATTCTTATTCCTCTTTTAATCTACCATTGTGAGATGAAATCCTTACAAGATCACCAACCATCGTATGACACGATGGCTTACCATTGGCTTATTCATGAGGAAGCAGAAAACACTGTGATTGGTGTGTACAAACACTTTATATCCAAGCACATAGTGCCTAAACTTTTCTAGACCATACATCACTACCATCAGTTATTTTTTCCAAGTTGGTGTAATTCAATTATGCACCCACAATGCTTCAACTTGCGTATTGGATGTAATATGGATGTTTCTTATCATCTAGTTGCATAAGCATGGCTCCCAAGGCATAATTAGATACATCTATCATGATATGGAATGATCTGTACTAGTTAAGTGCTCATAGAATTGGAGTCTCCACAAGCTTCTACTTAAGGCTTTGGAATGCATTTTTGCATTCCTTAGTCTAGATGAAAGGAGCATCTTTCTTTGTTAGCTCAACCAATAGTTTCATGATCTTAGAGAAATTCTCTATAAATCACTAGTAGTAGAAAAAGTGTTCAAGGAATGACTAAACATCTTTGATAGTTTCTAGTTGGCAAGTGATTTCTTGGATGATCCTTATCTTTTTAGGGTCTACCTCAATCAATTCCTATGAAATTTGATGCATCAATACAATGCCTTCTTAGATCATGAGATGGCTCTTTTGCTAATTGAGCTTTAGATTTATTTCCACACATCTTTTTAGTACTTACTCAAGGTAGTCTAAGGCTTGCTTAAAG
>MNCI01021461.1:10676-45993 GCA_015680685.1 Gnetum montanum
AATCCTATCCATGCACTACAAGGTTTATCCAATCAAGTTCGTCTTTATTGCCGTACACAACTTGCGTTCAGGTACAAAGTTGCTCGAATAAAGAGCCGTTCACTCTAGGACTCCTACTGCGGGCACATGGGAAATTAATCTAACTCTGGAGTGATCAAACTGCCAGAGCTTCGTTACTTCTAGCTAGGATTGGGAAATGAGGGGAGTGCCGCCTCTTATTTATAGATTTGGCGGCGGACCGCGATATCGCGTATGCAATATCGCAGGGGACGATGCGATATCGCGGCTTGTGCATATCGTGTCTCATCACCAGGTCCCCCATTGATCCAACTAGGATGTTTCTATCAAAAGCCAAAGATGCTAAAACATTGGAAAATGCAAGACTATTGATTTGAAAATTCCAACTTATGGATTCAATCTTGATAGATGATATTGAGTTATAGGGTATTGTTATTAGAAGAAAAAATATGCTTCAAGTTCCTACACCTCCTATCTCGTGATAAAGCCAACAAAATACCATGATGAAGCTAATGGGAGGTGCATAAATGATTAACTCATTTTTTGAAAAGGATATATGAGCAAGAGGTCATTGTTCCTATGATCTTATAGGTATTCTTTTAAATGATCATGTCTTGTTTTGGTCTAGAGGCCAACTTCCAATATTCGATAATATTCCATCCATAATGCTTAGGGGAAGCCTATTGGTAATGCTAAACTAGTTTATATATTTAAAATATATATATATAATTTGGTCAAGAGAATCTTGTAAAAGTTGAAATTTAGTTTATCTACTATGTGAAAATTATCCAAGTCACCATTTTATCAAATTCTATGTATTCCATAATAATTTTGATCAAATCGTTATGATTGCATGATGAGAAAAATAACTAATTCTAAGTTTTGTAATAAATGTTATGTTGTAAAATATTTTTAAATTTTTATGGATTATTATTTTCCATGCATCCTCCCCTTGCCCATCCTAATTTTATTTCTTTTGCATTACAATAAGAAGACATAAACATAGAAGCTATGGATTCACTTAAAGTAATTATGTTGGCATTATGGATGGAGTATTATTTAGTGTTACTTATACACTCTCCCTTAAGTGTTATAGACAAAATATTATTTAGCATTCTTGATAGGCTCTTCTTAGGTGTTATAGACATAATATTAGCTTAGTTATATAATTAATATATATACCTATAATTTGGCATGATGGGAAGGATAACTAATTTCAAGTTTGGTACTCAATCTTGTGTTACAAAATATTTTAAATTTTCATGGATTGTTGTTTTCATACATACTCCTATGTCCTTCCAAATTTTATTCCTTATGCATTACCATAAAATGACATAAACATAGAAGCTACATATTGGTTGGAGCAAATATGTGGGTGTGGTATTAGAGAGGAAATATTATTTACCTTTACAAATAGGCTTTCGAAATGTTATGGAAGAAATCTTATTTAGCGTTATCATAAGCTCTCCATTTAACATTATGGACGGAATATTATTTAGCATTACCAATAAGCTCTCCATGGAGCATTATGAATGAAATATTTTTTAGCATTACCAATCTAGCAATTGGCCTCTTGGCCAAAATCATTTAGTGTTACTTATCTATGATTGGTGGTTGGCATTTTGACCAAAATATTGTTCTATTCATAAGGGACTGTATTGGTAACACTGAGTAATATTATGTCTATAACACTCAAAGGATTCATAATGCCAACATGTTTAGTCTAAGCTAATCCACGGTTTCTATGTTTATGTCTTTATATTGCAACACACAAGGAATGAAAATTGGAAGAGAAGGGGAGCATGCATAAAAAACAATAATCCATGAGAAATTAGAAATATTTTACAACCCAAGATTCATTAGCAAAGTTTGAATTAGTTATCATTCTCATCATGCAATTAAAGTGATTTGACCAAAATTATTATGAACTTTGGTAAAAGGACAACTTGGATAATTTTTAATTCAATATATGAACTAAAATTCAACTCATTTTTTTACAAAATTCTCTTAGCCAAATTATAGATATAAGTAAGCTAGTATATGTAGCTATAGTCTAATTGTTTTGATCTATAATAATGAAGTGTTAGCCTAGTAATAAAACTCTTGATTTGAAAGTTCCAAGTTATGGGTTTGACTTTGAGAGGTGATGTTGAGTTATAAAGTTCTAATTTAACTATATGCCTTGAGGTAAATATTATTCAAGGAGAATAAATGTCTTAGGTTCCAACATCCCCCTTACCCCCTCCTCCTAGATTATTTCAATTGTAAAATACTTTGATAGAACTTCAAGAAAAGTCATAAATTTTGTTGATTTTAACAATGAGGTGTTAGCCTAGTGGTAACTTGATTTGGAAGCTCTTAGTCATGGGTTTGATTTCAGTAGGCAATGTTGAGTTTTATGAAGTTCTAATTAGACTATACATCTTGAGGTGTACTTATGTTTCACTTATTTTAGGTTCCAACACTTATAAATTTTGTTGATTTGGAGTTTCTCCTCTTTGCTGTATTCTTTTGCTTTTGTACTTTGAATTTTTATTTTTAATATATATATGTATTTGAGGGTTTGACACCCATAAATTTTATTAGGACTGGACCTTCCTCCCTGCTAGTAATTAATTTTCTTTACTTATTTTTTCTCAAAGTATCAATTGTAAGGTTGTACATGTGAGTAGAAAATTATAAAATTGAAAAGTTTTTCCTTTCCATATTTTTTTAAAATGATACTTAGTGTCAAGCTTGCGATGTAATTTGAATTTTTTTATAATATTTTTTAAGGGTTCAACACCCATAGAAATCCTAGCATTCTCCTAATGATTGGTGGTTTAAGTGGTTAGCTAAAAATCCTAGGGTTCTCCTAATGATTGGTGGTTTAAGTGTGATGAGTGGCAAGGTACCCCTACACTCAACCATACGAATATGAGTGTTTCATGCATGATCTGGTTGAACTCCACAGACAGGCTAGTTGTGGTATCTAGATAGTTACTCATTGATCGCAGTTCATTGTCTTCCCACCTAGACTAGTATATGCTTTATCACATATGGTTTAGTCCAGAGTGGGGTGTATGATATGTTCCTAAACTAATGCTACTCTTGGAAGTAATGGAAAATAACTTTAACTAGGCTAAGAGGAAAGGGGGAAAGATTCTAAGCTAATAGGAGATAGGGAGAGAGAACCTAAGCTAGCCTAAGTGCAATGAGCATCCATTCCTTAATTATCCATACACATCTTAGGCCTCGTGCATGACTACCACTAGGATTACCAAGCGCATGGCCTAAGTATGCTACCGAGATACCAAGTAGTCACACATAGATGCTTGTGATTAAGTCATACTTATTCCACGTTTAATAACAATAATAATTAAGTAATTAAACTAAGTGAATGCTGCAATGATGGATTAATCTCGATCTTTATTTCTGGTCATGTGTGTGTCCAAGTACATCACACTCGAATAAAGGTGCCGTATAATTACAATCATCACACTGCAGGCATGCACTGGGGAAAAAGGGTTGAGAGGAAAAATTGACAAAAAGATCCTACTCTAATACTAACTGACTATTGAAAAACTGACTCTTCTCGTGCACCTACATGTGTATTTATAGGCTCACACAAGAGTCATGATATCGTTACTTGGGCTGTGATATTGCGTACCTAATATCATGGATCCGATATTGGGGGTTTGATATCGTAGCCTGATGAATCACAATTCATCATACCCCCATGACTAAATGAAAAGTCATCCTTGAGTCAAAATGAGAACGAGCCCCATTGATTACATAGTGGATAGGTATGGGATTATTGACTAATAGGGAATTATTCATGCCGCAGTGTGGGATTGAACAAAACAAATTGGGACACAGACACAAAATTACAAAACTTTGTTTGAACTCATGTGGTTCTAGGTGGTGATGGTTCCTCCATGGATGCTTTTCCTTTGTCTTGCATGCCAGGCTTCTGAGATTGATACCATTAAAGAAGTGCCTGATGTTTCTCCTCTTCTATCCAAGGATTATGAGCCGTCCATGCTAATGTTCCAATGTTTGATAGAGTTGGCATTTTCCATGGACATGACAGCTGCGAGAACACTTGATTGGCCTTGACATGCTATGGCACAAATAGCCATCATTCCTCTTCATAGGCTTGGGCCTTGACATCTCCACCTTTTGCTTGGCCAGATTGTGCAATGACAAGAGGTCCCTAATAGATGCTGAATGATTGTGCCTCCTGCTATACATGTTCTGCATGAGGTCCTTGGTTTCTGCCTCCCCTTGGGCGTTCAGTTGCACCTTGAGAAGGTCCTCCTTGTTGTCCTCTTTTAGGGGCCATCTATAATCACACAAAGATCAATTGTTAGTAAGGTTATTGAGAGAAGTTCAATTATTTCATACCTTACTCATTACCTTTAATAAATGTTGAATTTTTTGCTTAGTGTGATTTTAGAGTTAGAAATTTTTCAAGGAAGTTGCCCTAGAAGTTTAATGTTAAACCTGGTTTGTTTAGGTGACACATAAAAGGATCTGGTTTTGAGGAATGTTTGATAAAATGATGACAAAGGAAAGAATAGATTTGACAATGAAGTGCTTGGAAGGTATCAAATGATGTGATGGTGTGCAACAAGTACAAATTACAAAAGTCACGCAAGTGGGTCCTCCCCAAAGCAAGTTCCTACCTATAATGCCCTTGCGTAACCACACCTTAAAATGTTCGTAGGCACTAGAAGTATTAAATGTAATCCACACCAGTTCCACAAAACACACACATGTAGATACCACTGTGATGAGGTATGAATTCAATACTACACAAGACACAGGTCACAAAGTCATGAATAGTGAGATGAGGTGAATTGTAGAAGGGATTGTAGAGATTGGGACATGAGGTAACTGGCCCAAGGCACAATGAATCCTTAGTGTAAGGCATGATTACTGTGTTATTAACATGTTGCTCAAAAATTAGGACCAAGTTCATTCCTTTGATCAGTGACATCGCATTGTTTCATCCCATGATGGACAACAATGAGAGCATCATGATGGCAAGGCGTACAATCACTTGGTGTTTCATACAAGGGAGAAGTGATTTTGCTTTGTGGCACTCTTCTTCTCTCTCTTTTTTTTTTTGAATGAATGCTTAAGCCAGAGAAGCTACCTACCTTCAGGCATGGGTGCATGTCTTTCCAGTGGGACCCCTAGAATAGCATTGGATTTCTTTGATTGAGTGCCTTTTAATTACTCTTACTCCCATTTTTCATTAGATCTACAAGGATCTTACTACAACCAAGCTACATGATAACTCCTACAGATGTCACCAAAGAGAATCCACAAGTCCCCTTGATGTCACACCCTAGCCATTCCCACTTAGTCCATCCTTCTTCGCTTTGGGTATAATAAACACAAGGTTACTTTTAAGTTTTAATTATTAGAAATATCATTGTACCCAGGGTAGAACTTCTAGAATGGGTGGGTGGATGTTGTGGGCTCGTTGTTCAAGTAATTAATCACCTGAGACTTGATAGCATAGAACAATATCTCAACCAATGAGTCACATGAGTGTTTTATTCGTAGATGAGATTACTCATAAAAAGACAAAATAATAAATTGAAAGATGAAAAACTGGAAAATAAAAAATTGTAAAATTAAAGAAAAGAAAAACATTTATTAATTCTGTTGTTGTTAGAATGGGATATATCCCCCATAACTAAATAGTTGAGCATGGCTAGAATTAATAAATGGAAGGTTGGGATCCTTGCATGTTGGAAATATTGGAACCTGGTCATACTTACCCCATTGGGGTTCACACACTTGATTAGAGTTGACATAGTGGGGTAAGTTATAAGATGTGGTTAATTTATAAAGAGTTGACCCACTATGGTACTTGTGACTGTAAGATGGTATGCAAGGATCAACATGTCTCTCCATGTGGCTATATTCATTGCGCCACATGGTTGTTGGAGTATTGAGTGGTGGCCCTGATAAGGTAACATGAGGCATTGGGTTCGAAGAGGAAGATGCACCATAGTGTTGGACTTGTGCTAAGTTAGCGGATGCAGTAGTTTCTAAACGGTGGTGTCCCTTTCTACGGTCATGTCTAAAGAAGGGACACCTATGATGTTGTGGAGGATTCCCACTGCTGTTGACAGTAGAAGCACAAGTAACGTTCGTAGGTTGATGTTGTGGTGGAAATCTTTTGAGTACAGTTGGTGGTGATGTAGAAGGAGGTGAAGGATGAGAATTTTGAAATTGAGAAGAAGTGTAAGGTACCCAAGGTGGTGGTCTTGTTGGAGAGGATATGGGTTGATAGTATTGAGGAGAATAATAATAATGCGGTGAGGTAGAAGATGTTGATCCAGTTGGGGAAACAGGATGTTGAACTTGATAAGCACTTAGGTTTAGATGGTATGAAGGATGTAACCAGTTTGGGGATGGCCTCCTCCACAACTGGGATTATGGCCAATGTGATTGAACACAGTATTTCTGCACAAACTTTGGATGTAACATTCTTCCCCAATGCTCATGTAGATGCGACAAGATTGGGCATTGGCCCTTGGGGTGATCGTACAGGCAAATGTTACATTGATATGTATGATTGGCAGTTAAGTTCTTATTCTTTTTAACCCTTCTTTCCGATCATCTAAAGGTGTTTTGTCCTATTTCTTAGGTTGTCATAATTCTTTCTCCAATAATGTTGGCATATTCTCCACATCTTTCATGTATCCATTCCATCATCCTATTTATCTTTGCCTCAACTTCATCCAATGATTGTAGTACTAGCAAAGATGGTTCAACCTCCTTACGGTGAGTTGATTTTTCCTCTTCATGGTTATGGACCTTCTCTAGGTTGAGATTTTGGTCCCATTGAGATTTTTCAACATTCCCCTATTTAGCCATTTCTCCTTCTTCTTTTGCTACCCACTTAATAAGCTCTTGGACTTGATGGGTTCGTAGTTTATATAGTTGACCTCGGGCATACATCCCTAGGGTNCCTACATGTCTATTTATAGGCTTACACAAGAGTCACGATATTGTGTATTCGATATCATTATTTGGGCTGCGACATTGCATACTTGATATTGTGGATCCAATATCGGGGGTCCGATATTGTAGCTTGATGAATCACGATTCATCAAAGTGGTTAGCTGATTGTTTGGTTGGACAATTCCAAATCAAAGTTATATTCTTGTAATTTTTCTAAAGTATCACTGAAAAAAACTTGGGGTTGGCAATAGAGGTTGTGAGGATGTGTTTGATTCCAAACACCAAAATTTTCACTTTAGTTTTGGAATGAAAACTAGGTTTGGTAAAACTCCATCCAATTCACTTTAGTTTTTGAATGAAAACTAGGTTTGGTAAAGCTCCATCTAATTCATGGTCTCTATTAATTAGTGTTACTGTATTCCTATTGAGAACAACTCCAAATCATATATATAGGGTTTGAATACTCCTTCAATATTCATAGTCAGGCATTTGTACACCTAGATGGTGCTATCCAAGGTCTATTTCATGGCCTCTATTNATGCACGATTCGGTCGAATTCCACAAACGGGCTAGTTGTGGTATCTAGATAGTTACTCGTTGATCACAGTTCGCTGTCTTCCCACCTGGACTAGTATATCCTTTGTCATGTATGGTTTAGTCCAGAGTGAGGTGTATGATATGTTCCTTAACTAATGCTACTCTTGGAAGCAATGGAAAATAACTTTAACTAGGCTAAGAGAAAAGGGGGAAAGAGTCTAAGTTAATAGGAGATAGGGAGAGCGAACCTAAGCTAGCCTAAGTGTGATGAGCATTCGTTCCTGGATCATCTGTACACATCTTAGGCCTCGTGCACGACTACCACTAGGATTACTAAGCGCATGGCCTAAGTACGCTATCGGGATACCAAGTAGTCACATGTAGATGCTCGTGATTAAGTTGTACTCATTCCACGTTTAATAACAATAATAATTAAGTAATTAAACTAAGTGAATGCTGCAATGATGAAGTAATCTCAATCTTTATTTTCGGTTATGTGTGTGTCCAAGTACGTCACATTCAAAATAAAGGTGCCATACAATTACAATCATCACACTGCAGGCATGCATTGGGGAAAAAGAGTTGAGAGGAAAAACTGACAAAAAGATCCTACTCTAATACTAATTGACTATTGAAAAACTGACTCTTCTCGTGCGCCTACATGTCTATTTATAGGCTTACACAAGAGTCACGATATTGTGTATTCGATATCATTATTTGGGCTGCGACATTGCATACTTGATATTGTGGATCCAATATCGGGGGTCCGATATTGTAGCTTGATGAATCACGATTCATCAAAGTGGTTAGCTGATTGTTTGGTTGGACAATTCCAAATCAAAGTTATATTCTTGTAATTTTTCTAAAGTATCACTGAAAAAAACTTGGGGTTGGCAATAGAGGTTGTGAGGATGTGTTTGATTCCAAACACCAAAATTTTCACTTTAGTTTTGGAATGAAAACTAGGTTTGGTAAAACTCCATCCAATTCACTTTAGTTTTTGAATGAAAACTAGGTTTGGTAAAGCTCCATCTAATTCATGGTCTCTATTAATTAGTGTCACTGTATTCCTATTGAGAACAACTCCAAATCATATATATAGGGTTTGAATACTCCTTCAATATTCATAGTCAGGCATTTGTTCTACAAATCCCTAACATTATACTTTAAAGCCATCCTCTCCTGCAAGTGTTCCCCCTGGTGTTGCCTTGTTGCAACAAATTAGCATTTACAGAATTCTTCAAAACCTATTTACTGTTTTGCCGCGTAGCATGGTATAAATCTCCCGGAGCTTGCTACGCCGAGGGTTTCACTTAAGCGGTATAAAATAAAATTTAACGCGCAGAGATCACGTAGCCCTGCAACCATTGCTACTCAAATGCAAAGCGCTGCAGGCGAAAACACCACTATTTCTGGTCGAGACAGCGCGATCCGCAAGGACGGCACGCAGTAGCAGACGTAGCGTATGGACGTTTAACAACAGTAGCAGCAACAACAACTCTGTACAAACTTACCTCAGCTCGCACACGCAGCCATGGCTTCCTCGGAGGCCAACGCCAACACCAACACCGCCAACGCCAACGCCACGGCCACGGCCGGGGCCGGCGCGGCCAACACAAACAGCAGCGCCAACACGAGCATGAGCATGAGCATGAACATGAACATGATGAATCCGCCGGCAATGGCTAGAATGGGAGTCGGAATGGGAATGGGAATGGGAATGGGGATGCCGATGCAAATGGGAATGCCCATGCAAATGCCTCATCCTCATCCCCATCCTCATCCTCATCCTCTTCACCTGCAACAGCAGCAACAGCAACAGCAGCAGATGCACGCGCCTGCCCAGGCAGCTACGGTCCCCACAGCAGTAGCAGCAGCAGCAGGGCAGGCATCGACTTCGAATGCAAGCACAAAAAGGGGCAGCGCACAGAAGCCGCCGGCAAGGGCAGGAGCATCGCCGTTAAGCGGCAGCGCGGGCGCCGGCGCCGGCGCCGGAGCAGGTTCTGCCTCCGCGTCCGGTGCCGCCGCGTTCAAAACAGCAGAGGCCACGCCTGCCGCCCGGCGCAAGAAGCGCAAGGCGCCGGAAAAGCAGGTTCGTTTACAGTGCATTCTAAGGGCACAGATTTGCTCCGCAATTTTTTACAAACAATTCTGGTTCAGTGTTTCTTCTATCGCTATCTTTATCTGGCGGTGTTTTATTTAGGTTTTGGACTCTTGAACTGTTACTCTTGCTTTAGGTCCCCGACCGCGTTGCGGCACTGCTGCCCGAGTCCGCTCTGTACACGCAGCTTCTAGAATTCGAGGCCCGCGTTGACGCCGCCCTCGCTCGCAAGAAGGCTGATATTCAGGAAGCCCTCAAGCATCCGCCTTGCATTCAGCGTACTCTGCGCATTTATGTTTTCAATACTTTCGCGAACCAGAACCAGAACCAGAACCAGAACCAGAACCAGGGCCAGGTTCAGGGAGGCGAGCCCCCGTCGTGGACGCTTAGGATTCTTGGGAGGATCCTGGAGGAGGATCTCGATGGCGCCGCCGCGTCGTCATCGTCCTCGGCTTCCACTGGTTATCCAAAGTTTTCGTCGTTCTTCAAGAGGGTTACGGTGTCTCTGGATCCTACCTTGTATCCTGATAATTCTACCATCGTCTGGGACAATGTGCGCTCCCCCAATCCCGTCGAGGGTTTCGAAATCAAACGCAAAGGCGACAAGGAATTCGTCGCTACCATCAGGTACGCTGTTTCTTTTGAATTGTTCGGTTTATTTATTTATGTTCATGAGCTCTTCTAAACCATTGCAATGAAAGAATAGTTTATGAGTTTACGTTGAGTGCGCGGTGATAGGTTTCGTATTTGTAGGCTTTCTAGTTGCTATCTTGTTTGAACTTGCTAGACTGATTTCCGCCAGTTTAGATTAAGTGAAATCACTTTTAACCAAGGGATCGCATAAATTTCCCATTGGTAATTCATATCGCGGAATATACAGAATTTCCTTTGTTTCTAGAAGAGGTTATGTGTTTTATTTATTGCTAAAAGTTCGGCCAGAGCTGTATCTTGAAGAAAATTGCATTGCGTGAATTGCAGAAATATTGGTTATCTGGTGGTTGATGTTCCCTATATCAAACGGACTGCGTAGTTGTAACGTTTGCAAAAATGCCTCCAATTAAGGATGTATCTTGAACATTTTCGTCGTTTGCTAATTTTTTTCATGTTCATCGAAGCAGAGGTCTTCGAACAATGGAAATCTCAATTAGTTAATCTTTAAGATCTGACCACTAATCTCATTGTACTTCAAATCTTATTTCTTTAATATAATCTCTCTCTTTTTAAAAAGCCAACTGTATGAGAAAACATATATTTTCCTTTTGCTATTTGGCCTCTTAAGTTGACACGCTGACACACTGCAGTGAACGTGATGTCATTATTCTTTGTAATCCATCGTTCTTTAATCCTTTATTTACCATTAGGCGTCCTTGTTTTCAAGGCCTTATCCCATCGATTTAACGTTAAATATAATTTTCACTTGCAGAATTAAATATTCACTGAATATGAATACTTGGATTGAAGATCCCATGTTGAATCTTTGAAAGCAGTCTTTTGATGGCTAATGGCGAAAGCTTTATGGGACATACATGATGCTTGGAGTGTTAAAATATATAGTAGAAAAACATTCCCAAATATGGTGGAGATGGAAGGGGCAATTTAAATAGTGGTGTATAATCATACTATACATGGTTTGGTGCTTTCTTGTCAAGTTGTAATGCATAAGTTCAGGTTGGGCTTATCCACTTGAAAAGAGTTTAGGCTTTTACTCATATGCTGTACCTCCTGGGATACACATGGTAGGATGAACATTGATCCTTTTCGTGATGACCTTTTTAATAATTGCACTATAAATCCAAAACTTGAGTCTTAGGAGAACATATTAAAGGCTGGAAAGACGGTAGTAAAGTTTTAGTTATAGAATTGTGGAAGGCGGGCATAACTTCTAGATTCTGCTTCAAACTTGGATGTTAGGGAAAGTATTGTGAAATTGCTACGACATAATATTTACAATAATTTATGAATTAATATATCAAACTTACGTTTTCCACGTTGAACTGTATTTATATGTGAAAGGTTGCGTCTTGCAGCTTTCTGTGATCCAACAATAGTTTTGAAATCTTCCAAGCTAATCCTGATTCAATACTTCCTAACAGTTCTGTTACTGTTTGCAATTGGCGTTTATATTATGACTGACAAGGTCGCAGATTCTGAAATTAATTGTCTCTTGCTTTGTTCCTTTTGTATTTAATGACCCCATAGTTCCTTTTTCACCATTGGAAGCTACAAATTTCTTTTTATGATCTTATAATTTAGCTATTTTTAAAGCATCACTTTACATGACAGACTACTAGGAATTTCGTGTCTAAAATTTTTAGGATTTGTCAAGGATCATCAAAACAGACAGCGGATTTGTATGACAATCACATCTATTTAATTCAAACTGAAGCAGTACTAATATCAACTAATTGTACATATCCCTCTTGCATCTATCAGACTAAGCAGTTCCGCAGGAATTGAACCCATGACCTGGGGTTTCCATGCCAAGATTCTTTCAGCTAAGCTAACATATCATTATTTTGTGCAGGTGGCTTACTTGTAGAAAGACCTTATTTTTTTTTTATTAGTATATAAAGAAATTGTCTAAAAGGACTGACTGAAGATGAGTTTTTTCTAATACTAGCTTCCTAAGTTCTTTTGGTCTCGACATGGACATAATTCAGTATACAGTTTACTGAATCATTGTTGATAGTTTCGAATTCTGTTATTATCAGATTGGAGATGAACTATGTACCAGAGAAATTCAAACTTTCACCAGCACTAACTGAGGTTCTTGGCGTTGAAGTTGATACAAGACCAAGAATTATTGCAGCTTTGTGGCAGTACGTCAAAGCCAAGAAGCTTCAACAACCCTCAGATCCATCTACCATCAAGTGTGATCTTTCTCTACAAAAGATCTTTGGTGCTGAAACAGTCAAATTTGCATCGGTATCTCAAAGGCTGTCTCAACATCTCTCACCTCCCCAACCAATTCTTTTAGAGCATAATGTCAGACTATCTGGGAATTGCCCTGCAGGGAATGCCTGCTATGATGTCGTGGTGGATGTTCCTTTTCCTTTGCAGAAGGAAATGACAGCTTTTTTGGCAAATACAGAAAAACATAAGGATATAGATGCTTGTGATGAGGCGATTTGTGCAGCAATAAAAAAAATTCATGAGCATCGTCGTAGAAGGGCTTTTTATTTGGGATTCAGTCAGTCACCTGTTGAATTCATTAATTCCTTGATAGCTTCACAGAGCAGAGATTTGAAAATTGTTGCTGGAGAAGCTAGTCGAAATGCTGAAAAGGAGGGTAGATCCGATTTCTACAATCAACCCTGGTAACATAGCATCACTGATGTTTGTGCTTTTTCTGTCATATATTTTATATCTTTGCATTCTGATAAGTATGATTCGCTGAGGGTTGAAAAGTGGAGCAATATAGATTTCATTAAGGAGTGGTACGTGTAACACCACAAGAGAAATATAAAACAGTTAGAGAATTCTAAGGTCAAAATTATAGAAAAATAGGGTATGTTGAACAGAGTAAAATATACTATACATGAACATAGGTGGGTAGAGAAAAATTGCAGTTCATAGAATCAGAATAGAACCAGAATTGACATTGTTCAGATCATTAGAAAATTGGTTAAAAATCAAAATAAATGGTATGAAAAAGGAATGAAACTAGACATAGCAAATTTTTTTAAAAAATAAACAGTATACAATTATTCAATGCTATATAGCTTTTTTCTGATAACAAATCAGAACAGGTAAATGTGAATTGGTAGGCAGCCACCTGATCCAAGACCTATTTATTGCAAGAGTTCAATGCCCAATAAATTGCAATATCACATAACAAACTCAAAAGCTGAACTTTTAAAAATATTGAAAAGAAAAGGGATATTAGGTTTTGAAAATTTTGGGATTTGATGATTCAAATGGGCCTTTTGGACAAAATTGTTTAAAGCTGCCTGGATAAATTTGGAATCGAAATCACAATGGGCAACCAAAATTTGCTGAAATTTGGCTTTTATTTTGTTCTTTTTTTGGAATATCTAAAAAAATGTTCAGTACTCAAACCAGAAAATTTTGGGATCTTAGATGGACCAATAAACATGATCAAGGGTCTATTTGATGTGTATCAAATCTAATAATGATATAATGATTAAAATGGAATAATCTTTGTTATTGTACCAGGCCATACAGTTGGCAACCTTTTACTGACAACCACCACAGCCATTGTTTGCAGCTTCTTTTCTTCGAACGAATAGCTTGTTACCACTGACAGATTGTAATGTCATAACAGATTTTGATATACATCCCATTGTTTTGATTTTCCAAGCAATGTTATTTTCGGACATGAACTTTCCTTGTAACCTTTGCACATCCGTTGAGCCCGCAAGAATATTTTATAATTTTTTGGAATGAAACAAATAAGGTTTGTTTACATTTACTGTTGACAGTGAAAATGTAATTCTACGGAAAATATATGTATATAGGTTTTGATCTCTCTTTGGTTAATTTCATGCATATATTAAAAACGTATGGTAGCTTTTTTACATTAATTTTGTTTCAAATTTGCAGTAATATTATATGATTATATATTCTAATAATGCATTTTTTAATCATATCTCCAGGGTTGAAGATGCTGTCATTCGGTATCTGAATCGTCAGCCAGCCTCAGGCAATGAAGCTCCTGGGACTACGTAAATTCTTCCCAGGTAAAAAATTGAATAAATAGTGCATTTGGTGACAATTCCATTTTATACTTTTGATAGTACAGTATTGTAACTGATATTTCTGTGTGGGCACTAACAACGGCTGAACTGAAATTTTAGCTAAATTTTATATCAAAATGTCTTTGCAGACATATATATGTATGTACTTTCTACCATTTGCTTTTGGTGTAGTTAAGGTGGGGATTTATATTACTTGCAACATGGTTTTGAAAAGATATATGCCAAAAATAACAACTTTTATTGAGGCACCGTAAAACCTAGGTTGTACCTGTGCTTTTTGTTGCACAGGTACATTGTAGAGTGGGTGAATTGTGCTGGGTAGTAAAGAACGCTTCTGTCACAGTTGGTTTGGATTACAAATAAATCACTCATGTTTCTTGTTCTTTTTTCATGCCAAACAATTATGTGCATGAATACTTCTGCGTGTTATTTGCCACAACATGGATTCTTTTGTTTCATTTTACATTATTTCAAGTATGTTTCATGTTCTTAAAACAAAAAACAATCTTTTGGCTGGATTGGGAAAAGTTCTCAAAGCACTTGGAGAACCCATGTTACCCATGTTACTGGGAAGGGAACGTGGAAACGGTAATATAGAACAAGCAAAAGCTCGTGGAGGAAAGCAACAAAAGATTAATCTGGTTTGAACTTTTGATTACCTACTATTATGGAGTAGTAGCTGCAGAGATTACTCTATTAATTCTAAGAGCATCTTATGCTATACAAACAACACAAAACAAAAATTCGATACTTCTCAGTACTTGCAGATTGAGCATGAGGGAGTTCATATTAGGGTATCGGGTATCTTTAATGCAATAGGTTAAGGGATTGGGAGCAACACTAGAGTTGAGCTTGATTAGAGGCTTGTAGCTTGAATTTTTATGGTAACAAAGAGGAGCTTTGCATTTATTTCTTGTGGAGTATGTCATATTGATTGAACAACAGTACTTCGCTGGTTTTGCTTCTTGTTTTTGTCCTTTGATTTGCAACGTATACAAACACGATTCTCACACCCTTGGAAACAGTGTCACCAAAACGGAGGAAGAGTTTTAAGTTACTGCCAATTCGTAGATTAACAAAAATCACTCCCAACGGTGAACCTTCATTTGCTCTCACGGATACAATTTGTTTATAGCTGTGTTTCGGACTTTCCCATTTTGTATGCAAAATATTGACAATTTGTTCTATAATTTTCAGGCAATGCTTCCGTGTACACCGTCAAGGAAAGGAAATTCAGGAGAATTAGGACCTTTTCGTTGTAAATACAACTGGGCAAACACTAGTGGCCACAACTGCAGTATTTCTATGGTTCCATTTTATATAAACATCCAGCATTGAAAATGGTTTTTGAAGTGTTAGCATATGGCACAGCCAATTTTTCAGGAATATAGGTTTGAGCGGACCCGTTGCCTCTGCGGACAAATCAGGAACCTTTAGCCAGAAGAATAGAAAGAAATGGTGTTATTAATGTGCCTACTTTTGCTCTTATAGTGATATGGGGTTATTAAAATATGCAAGTGGTCTTTTTAAGGTTGCTCTTGACGGGATTTTGGAAGTATTTTAAAGGGCTGTTAGAAAATTTCAAAATTAGGATACCAGTTCTACAAAAAAAATTTCCTGTGCATGTGAGAGTATTCTTTTGTTTTTATTTTAAAGTATTACATAATTTTCGATTTGGAATGCTGAAAATTAGAAAATGCAAGCATGGTGTTTCTTCCCCTAACGAGTGCTGAATTAAGTGAATGCTAATTTTGAAAAAAACATAAATTAATAAAAACGAATTTAAAAATCAACAAGCGTAACGTGATTAACGAAGCAGGAAGTTTTCTTAATTCACACCAAGCGGGTTTCCAAAATCATGAAGCAGTGGCTTCATGGTAGAGCACCCGCTTTGGCGAAGCCTTGTGTGTTTGATCCCTAGCATCTCCTCCGTTGCAACATTGCAAATTCCCTTTAGAAGAATATGGGTGAAAACTGAAAACATGGAAGCTTGGAGGTAGAATTGTTATATAAAAAACGTTGTTCAGAGGTATTTGAATACGTTTCCAAACAGTGACACTGTTGGTTAGTACTTATAATATATTTTCATTTAAATATTTAGAATTTGATTCTTGTTATAATTTCTTTATTGCTTGGCATGACTTGGATTTGATTTTAAGATAACATCCCCATCATTATAAATGTATACCTTTTACCTGACCGTAGGGATTTGTAGCTTTTTGTTTGAGGTTTGGGTCATGCTTATGTACATATATTAATATGGATGGATTTGATATCATACTTTTAAGTGCATGTACAACAACAGTTGTATTATTATTAGATTATTAGATTGTTGTAGAATTTCTTATTATAAAATAATGGTTTGAAATTAACACTGTTAGCTCTTGTTTAAAAGCAGAATGATTCTAAATGACTAAAAGCAAATATGCCAACTGAGTTTATAAGGATAAATTATATAAGCTCTACACCTTTGGACATATGGCCAACAAGATACATCAGAAGTATTATGAAGAAATATACTGATTTTGCTACAAGTGTAATTCAAAGTTGTAACCTTTAGCCTAAGAAAACATCACCAAATCATGAAAATGGGGTTGAAAAAAGGGTGAAAAAGAATTCATATTGTTAGCTTTATCTTTTGTTGAGATAAAGTTAAAATAATAATAATGATGTTCGGTCTTAAAACTGAAAAGGATGTACATAAACAAAGTCCCTTACGGAACGGCTTAAAGCAATACTCCTTAAGAAAAAAATATAGTGTATGAAGGAACCTACTATATAAAAGATAAATAGTAATCAAATGAGACTTCCATATTGGAACCTACTATATAAAAGATAAATAGTAATCAAAAGAGACTTCCATATTGGTTTGACTTCCATATTAGCTTAAAAACCAATAGTTTTCAGGAAGTCTAGGAAAAGACATGACCTTTTTTATATCTCTTAAAATAAAGAAAAAATAGAGTACTTTCCATGATATGATTTGGAATGTTATTTTGTTAACCAAGTGTTAAAACAATACAAGAGAGGCCATTCCAGTTGCATTCTAAAATGCAAATAGACTTCACAATGAACAAATTTGTTATAGAGGTTATGATTTGTCCTTTCACATGCAGGAAAAGGTCGATCTTTGGACCATAGTTATATGCTTAATAAGATCTGGCAAATAGTGCAATATCATCTGTAGTTGTTCCTGTCATTAAACATTGTTTCTTTCCACCAGGTTTATCAAATGGGAAGCATCTTATTGTTGCACCAGTGTCCTCCTTAACCTTTGCTTCCTCAAGGTCACTGAAAAAAATATGCTCAAATTATATAATACAAAATTTGAATAATTTAAGAATAAATTGAGTTCTAACAGAAGCTTAACCTAGAGCTATTATATTCTGCAATATTCATTATGAAAATCATATAGACCAAATGAACACCTTGCTGCCCATGCACATCTTGCCCATTTCCCCATAGAAATTGCTTCTTTAAGTTCCTCGTATGACTTGACATCAATGATGTTGCTGCACAAGACATTACGAAGTTAATTGGTCCAAGACACAGGACCTAAATATATTTTTACCTCTTTTCATGTACTCTACCTGTCTCTAAAGGTTATGGCTCGTGCTAAGAGAGTTTCTTGAATTTCTTCCAACTTGCTTTTTACATAGGTCACAATTAACGAGGGATCTGCAGGTATTCCAAATTCCTTTCCTTCCTTGCCTGGAATATCTCGCCTTGAGATTACTAGACTATTATTCAAGACATCACGTGGCCCAATTTCAATTCTTAATGGTACACCCTGTATATCAATTGAAGATATTAAAAATTTTCTCCATCTTCTATGACAACACAAATTGATATTTTACAATAGGGATTTACATGAACAAGAAGAATTGCATGATGTGATTGTCAGAAGGCAGCTTTGGTTTTAAACCTTCATTTCCCAATAGTTGAATTTCCAGCCTGGTGTTCTTTGATCTGATTTGTCTGCTTTAGCCCTAATCCCTGAATTACAGAGTATCTTCTCCACATTGGATACCACTTCAAGAATTTTCTCAATATCATCAGCTTTCTTCCAAATTGGTACAATTACCACCTAAAAAAATAAACTTTAAGATATATTAAAGGAAACAATTAAGCTATGATTCTTGCATTATATTCCGTTAAGTATCATGGAATACATATTTCTGTGATAATCTGAAAAATAAAGCATTAAAATTGAGAAGATTATGCAAACACACATTACCTGTACTGGAGCCATTTTTGGTGGAAGAAGCAAACCCTTATCATCACCATGAACCATGATAATGCCACCGATAATGCGTGTACTTACTGCCCAAGAGGTCTGCCACACATATTGCAATTTTCCATTTTCATCGGTGAACTGCAAGCCAACAAAAAAATTGTTTGAACTCAATCATCATCAAAGTACATGACTGCCCAAATAGGTAGCAAGCCAAGAAAAACAGGGTCTCAGCCAAATAAAGATTAAATAAACAAGTGTAAATATTATTTGCGATATGCAACATTTTAATGTTCTGTGACAATCGGTTAGAAATCTGCTAAATACTAAACGCATACCCTAAGATGCTGATAGTTCATTAGCTCATTTGTATTTCTCAAATTGTACGTTTGGCAGCTTTGAATTGATACTAACTTTTGACGATGAATTGCTGTCCCTTGCAAGTACCATAGTACAGTTATAAAACATAATAGTTCTAAGTAATAGTTTTATACGGAGATTAGGAATTATGGATAGAGAACTGGCCGTAAATAAATAGTTCACAAACCTGATTTGAAAAGAATCTTTTTACTGTTATTATTATCAAGATGGTAATCAGGCATATTTTATCGTTGTTGGTGTTTTATTTCTTAAACATTAAGGTCACCTGTCTTGCTACTGTTTTCTGAATTTTCTATTACAAAATGTGTATCAATTTTCAGAAAATAATGACAGTATGAATTTCACAAATGATGTAATGAGGTGTTAACTTAGTGATAAGAGTCTTGGCATGGAAACCCCAGGTCACATGTTTAATGCTAGTGGACCATGCACTATGTAGAAGGAATTCTGAAACCAGTGCTGTCCAATAGATCTGGGAGCATCTTAGTGGACATAAGTAAAAATCCAGTTTCATAATGAGTCTGGTAAAAGATAAAAAATACAGACTTTTTTATTTTAGTTACATCCATAAAAAGACCTTTTTCATATTTTCAATCCTTAGAACAAATTCAGTGGATTCTAATTCAAAATTTTGTAGTGTAAATGGGCTAGCCATCCTGGCTAATACTTTACATGGCTGGAAGATCATAATAAATTTGAACTTGTCTTCAGCTTGCTTAAACATATTTGATGTCATGTTTACAGACGCCAAGAGAGATAGTTAAATGATTTAGAAAATTGAAGTGTAATACTGAAGGTGAAAAAATTTAACCTCTTGGATCAGGACAAAGTTTGTTATCCATAGAAATATGGTGGAGTTAGCCATAACAATTGAATTATTTAAATATGGCGCTTTTAAAGAGTATGATGCTTGGCTGTACAAGTTTGGAAAGCAAATATAACTTCTAAAATAGGATTCAACTGCCTAAGTCTAAAAGGCTGTAACTCAAGGTGGAGAATGCATCAGTACCATATCAACCATAATTTAAATTTCTAGCTTTTCTTAAGATCAGATAATTAAGGAATAAATCCTTGATCTTGTTCCTCGGTTAATCTCTAAAAGCACAATAAATTTCTTGGTGTACTTGGAGAATTTTATTATTAATAAAATCATCTTTCTACTAGTTTGTAAAAAAATTCAGTATTGCTTTTGTCTCAGCATAAACAACCGAGATCAAACCTGTGACCTATAGGATGCAAGATACAGGTACTACATATACTAATTTAGTGATCTAAAAATAAAAAAATCTAACAATACAACCAACCTGGGTGCCAAAAGCACGAGAAAAATTCTGTCCGAGATTGTGACTAGTTCCAGCCTGTAAGGCCTTGCAATCGCCCATCATTGCTTCAATTGTGTAAGTGTGAAGAGCACCAGCAAATGTCTCTGCCTTGGATTTCCGACCAACAATAACTGGCATAGCAGCTTGTTCATATGCAAATTTTTTATATATTTCAATCATTTGCAATGCCTGCTATCCACATATGTGAAATACATTAGTTTTTGAAAATGATCTAAGTTAAATCTTATCCAGCCAGCATTCCTACATGCAATGGAACAACCTCTCTCTCTGCCTCCTCTTTTGTAGAATGAGCTGTATGGCCTTCTTGCCATAAAAATTCAAGAGTCCTAACAAATGGCTTTGTTCGCATTTCCCATCTTGTAACATTAGCCCACTATCACATCACAAGAAAAGTTAAAGAATTTGACAAAATATTTAAAATTTTGTAAGAGAAATAAGTCACCCACCTGATTCACCATGAGTGGTAAATCACGATAGCTATGAATCCATTGTGTAAACATGTGATTGACAATGGTTTCACTTGTTGGACGAACCTAACAAAATCCTCAAGTGACACCAAGAAATAATCAATAACAGATAAAGGTCACATTTCTCGATGATCATCAAATATGCATTTAAGACTTGTAAAAACTACTAGTGTTAGATAACAGGAATACCACAAGCTTCTCTTCTAACTCCTTGCCACCTCCAATTGTCACCACAGCAAGCTCTGGACTAAAACCCTCAACATGACTTGCCTCTTTTTCAATGAAAGAATAAGGGATAAACTGCAAAAACATGCTAAAGCGGTTATATCACGTAATAGGAAAAAGTAGTTGTACAACTGAAAGTTTGAAACAGCCAGAGTACAAACATAGCTTTTAATACATTAGGCCTGAAGTGCAATTGAGCAACTACGGTAAAAATTAGTTTTTGTATTTGTAACGGAAGATCACATTATAAAATATTGAATGTTAGAGAACAGATGCAAATTAAATTTATATACAACTTTTGCAGATGGCATGCAGTGTGCATGATAATGAAAAACATACATAGTCAATATATGTGAAAGATTCACTGAATAATCATATTGAAAAATTAATAAATAATAGTCAAACAGTTCATTAATATTAGAAGTAATAACTCAATGACGAGCACAACAAACTACCACCCACGTAGAGCCAGAGATCGAACCACAGAATTTGCCCTAAACATGTAAATATTAGGAATTCAGGTAGATTTCCAACTAACTTTTCTTCCTTTTTCCCAACTTGGACAAATCTTACTCATTGAAAGCCTGCATCATATTCTATTGAATTATGAGTTACTCGGCGATCTTTTAAGGTCACTAACCAGTTTTTCACGCTTTGCAATCATGATTATGGAAGGTAAAGTCAAATCTTCCATGCTGTATTTTATTCATTCGCTTTATCAATTAGTTGATTTTAGAAGGCGTTATGTCTTTATCACTAAAAAAAATGCAGTTAAAAATCAAATATGAAAGTGAGACTAGAGTCAATGTAATCTCAGAGGTTACAGTAGACGCTATATTCATTTATCCAAGACAGTCACCCTAAACAGTCTCTCAAAAGAGATGAAAATGCTACATTTTGCGAGGGTCCCAAAACTGACCTGCGGGAAGTACATGTTGGAGTGGCCAGTGAGCTTGAATTGGGCGTCCAGGTAGCTCTACAACAAGGGACAAATTCAAACCACACAAAAATGAATAAGCAAAAACAGAAAAAGGAAAACGAAGAAGAAGCAGCAGCAGCAAAATGAAGCAAGAAATAAACAGTTGAACGGACCTGAATGGCCTCCCAGATAGCATAGGCGTAGGGTCTGATAACCATGGTGCCACGGACGGGGCCATAGTCAGCAAGCTCGGCAGCGGCAATGACATCGAGATACCACTGATTAAAATCACGTGAACGAGGAGTCACGGCCTCCGCATTTGCCTTTCCCGATGCCGAAATCGCGGCGCTGCAGCGCACCCAAGTGCTTGTTTTGGGTGTAAACGCAGCCGACGAGGCTTGCCCTGTAAGTGACGCGGTTGCTGCTGTTGTTGCTACTTTTGGTGATGCAAAGCACGTCCATGGCGATGGCGCCTGCAGCAGAGCCATTCAATTCAATTCAATTCAATTCAGGCGACGCATTCTATCTTAGTCCTGGTTACCTGATATGTGATGCAGCACAGCGGAACTGGTTTTCTTATGACATTTTTCCCTGAAAATTATGCCGGGAGGATTTTCAGTTTTTAGTATGAATTGTTTTTAAGAAATGGTTTCTTGCCCGCAGAATAATCATTTTTTTAAGGATGAATCGTTTTTAGAAATAAAGTTTTTAGTGAGTGTTTATTTTAATTTTTACCTGGATTTTTGTTTTTTAAAGGTATGCATATAAAATTTTTTAATTTTTTGCCGGACTTTTATTTTTATTTTAGTTCTCTAAAGTATGAATATAATTTTTTTTAATAATATAAAAGTGAAAGCTCCCAGCGAGGATCGAACTCGCGACCTTTCGCTTACGAAGCGAACGCACTACCACTATGCTATGGAAGCTGTACTGTTGTATGTCTCCGTTTGCATATATTCAGGTAATTGAGCACACGTTAAATCATGACGAAAACGCTTTGAATGCAGTTAAAATCTTTTTTTTTTTAAATCTAAGATGATTTTCATTTGCATCGGCATGTGGATAGCGTAAATTGTCTTGGGATTAACAGTCAGTAACGTTCATGTCACAGCCGTAACAGGTCTGGCTGTGCGCAGCATTGGTACACTAGCGTAGAAGAGTGGCATCTACAATAACACAAAGGCCGAGAGATATTTTGAAAAAATTAAGATTTTTTCTACACGAGCTGCACGTTTGGATAACGATAAACGATTCAATCATAAGAAAAAAAGATTTGATGAGGCATTTTCTTTGGGGATAACGATAAACGATTCAATCATAAGAAAAATAGATTAGGCATTTTCTTCAAGGTGCTTGATACATGGTTTGATGCATTGACATGACTTTATTGATGCAGTGTTTTGTCTTGCATATAAGTACGCTCTTACGTGCCGCATTTATAGCATCCATTGTTAGTGTCCTAGTGGAGCTCTTGCATTTTGTTCGTTTGAAAGTTAGAATATTTTCTAAGTGCCTGCAATAGGAGTGAGAACTGTATGGATCTTTATTCGAGAACTAATGTACCAATGTACCTGAGCACCTCAATCTACATAGCAATAAAAATGAGCTTTTCTCATAACTCTTGCAGCACGTGGAATTTATTATTTAAGCAATTTACTTTAATGCATACAACTTGTTAATTAATTAATACACATAAGTATGACCATTTTGAGCATACGTATCATCTACGTAATCCTAGTAACATTTAACGCTTGGTAACCTAGTAATGTTGCAACGTGGTCCAGGATGCGTACGGTAAATGGCAACAACAGATGCTTATGTTAAGACTAGTTAAGATATTAGTTAATTATTAGATTAATTAAACATTTAATTATGTTATTTTTAGCACTTAGGCAATTTAAATAATAAATATAAAATGATAAAATTCATATGCCTCAGTTATATTTAACCATACACTTACACTTCACAAGTGAAATTGAGAAGACAATGATCACATCCATTAGATTCACTACTTATAACTAGTATACTTAAAGAGCTAAAGTTTACGGATTTCGACCAAATCACTAAGTGAATGCTAGTGATTTGTATGGTTGGGCATAGGGACTGCTTGCTACTTATCATTGGCGTCGTTGCCAAGGACTTTAGTTAACTATGTACACTATCTAAGATAATAGTGAAATCACTAAACAAATGTTGTGGTGGTATTAATGATTTATCTTCTTGGAAATATTAGTATTTAAAGTCACATATATTATTAATTGAAAGAATGTCTCCTTCACAAAGGACCGATAATGCATCATATGATGAGAACATTAGTAGGAGAAATGATAGGATCTATATTCAAGAAAGTTGGAGTGAATCACTAAATGCAAGGGTTTCATATGCTCATTTAAACCCTTACTACGCTCAAAGACTATGTTCAACTGATGCAGATAACCCTAGGGTGGATTGATCTGGTCCTAGAACAAGGAGGGCCTCAAGGCCTAAGACCCACTCTAAATTTAAAAGGGATACATCAAGGGACTATAGGGAGAACTATAGGAGCCATGGCAATTCTCTCAATTCACCGTCCTCTTCCTCTTCAACATCTAATTCTGATAAAGATGAACGTAGGTATAGAAAAAAGGATACACTAAGGGGTCAAGATAGGGCTAGTAGTTGAAATCAAAAGGAAGATAAAAGACATCAAAATGAGCATAGGTGAGACCATCGCTATTAGACAAATAGAAATGGTGATTATCACAATGACATGTATGATGAAAATGAACCCTTGTTGGCAACTAGGAGCATGACACAAATATGGGAGGCTATTAGAATACCTCATAAGCATCAAATGGAAAGCCACATCAAACAATTAGATATGAATGACATTCCTAGATTTGAGGGCAACTATAATTCTGATCCACAACATCATCTACAAGCCTTTCGCGATGCCTGTGCCTTGTAGAGCATCAAAAATAAGTGGTAAAAGCTTAAGCTCTTTCCTGGGACACTCATAGAAGAAGCTAAGAGTTGGTATAAATCATTAGAACCAGATTCAATCCACCGATGGTCCACAATGTTTGAGCTTTTCAATGAAAAATATCAAACCTATGAGAAAGTGTCCAATCTAAGAAAACAAATCCAAGGATGAAAGCAAGGAAATCATGAATCCTTGGATGTAGCCTTGGACAAATACTATTCTCTACTACATAGATGTCTAAGTCATGGGTTTTCTCAAAAGGAGTAGCTTCTCCACATCATAGATGGGCTTCGTAACCAAACGAGGAAGACCCTTGGGATCTACGCCCAAGAATGACTATCCGAATTGAGAGCCCATTAGATACAAAAGCTAGTGGAACAAGTTGTGAAAGAAGAAGGAGAGTTATGTAAAAGGGAGAGTGTTGAGGAATATAACTAGGATCCAACTCTTCAAACAAGAGAGGTCCATATGTGTGATAAGGAAAAAAAAAAGAAGCTCTTAATGTGTTGATTTCACAACAAATCTTACCAATACAAAAGGCTATCGCTAAGATCAAAGCAAGGCTAGATAAGATGTGGGAGTTGATGAACAAAAAAGTTACAACCTACTTAGAAACCATTGGGGAAAAGGTAGTAAAAGAATCAAGTGATCAAAACAAAAAGAGGAAGAAGAATAATGAAATAGGTAGGAACACTTATCAACAAAAAGGGAAAATGACTATAGTAGAAGAGGTTATAGACTCAAGTATAGAAGAGGATGATGGATGTGATATCTACTAATATGACCATCCAAAGGGCTATTACCCAATTATGTTACATCTACATGAGTATAGGGCTTTTGCTTTGGATCCTAAATTTGTCCAAAAGCAAATGCCTAGAAAATTACCTTACTCACAAGGTAATTATAGACAGTTCTACAACCAACTGTACTATCCTAGTGGGACTTCTTATCAACCTCAAAACTACTATAAACCATAATGGCAAAACCCATAGTCATGGGGGAGGCTATCATCAAACTAGCACTACCATTACAACCAATCAAACATGTACAAATATTAAGTTCAGCAACATGTTTTCCCAACTGGTTCTACTTCCTCTACATCAAATCACTACTACCACCCTCTTAAATATCATCAACTCGCAACATCTTCTATGGGATCACCATCTCACACTTGTTACCCTTCAACACACCCTCACTACTTTTATACTTTCCTTCACCATATACCACCACCAATAATGTAAGAAGAATTGGCACTGCAACCTCAACAGAAGAATGCCACTTGCCTTGTGAACATACATGGAAATGATCATGTTAGTAGATCTTTGTAGAAATCTAGAAAACATTCCTTCTTTAGGACAATTCCCACTCATGCGAATAAGATGTGTAGATCTACTAGCTCATCAAAACTAGCACAAGGCTAATCTGGTGTAACACCCTTTCTTGCCAAAACAATGTCTCCCAATCCTACACAAGAGTCAACAATTGTCACCACCCCAACACAAAACATAAAAGATAAACCTATCATTGAGAAGAGACAGAACATTCCATGCATCGCTAGTAATAATAAAGGGTGCAACTGTGGGCTAAAGATTCAAAGTGTTCACTCAATTCCTAAACCAGCTCACAACAAGCATTAGGAACAAGTGTGTGCAAAATCGGGTTCACAAAATAGTCGCTAAATCAAAGGACACCCAATGGCTTGCAAATGAGAATGCCAAACTATTCAAACAATGCATATGATCATATAACCCAATTAGTAGTTCTTATCCTTTCCATGAACTTAGTCATGGGGGAGATGACCATCCATGCTAATCAATCAAAGTGGCTCCTTCGTTTTTCGCTTTTCATGTTTTTTACAGTTTTTGTTTTACACCATCTTTAGTACATTTTTGTGTCTTTCTTAAATATTATACAATTTCTTCTATATTTTACTTTATTTGGTTTGCATTTTTCTAATGCTTTTCTTATGTTGTTTTGTTTTTTCTTTGTTGTTGCTAGGACTAAGTGCAACTATAGCTATTGATTGATGGTGGTTTGTACTATAATGTTATTTGATTGCTAATGTATGGATTCTATCTTTGAATTTTGATATTGATAATTAAGACATGGTTTGTTTTTCATGATAACAAGTAGTAAGTCCATGTCATCCACCCATCCACAAAACTCTATGGTGTTCCCTTATTTTGGAAATGTGTAATTCCTTCTTAAGTGAAACTTATAATGAACATGTGATCTTAGTAGTTTCTAAACTTGGGAAGGATTAAATGGATAGACAAGGGTGTGACTTCAAGGGGATTTAATGCTCCTTATACTTGCCTACCCTCTTAGGTGCATGAGTGTTTCCATGGATTTCATACCATTCCGTTGTTGACCAATAATAGGAAGCTAAAACTCTTTGCATGGTGTGGTTCCCATCAAAAAAAAAAAAAAAAGAGAGGAAAACACAAAGAAAGAAATAAATAAAAAACAATAATGGGAATTCAAAGCACAACCCTTAGATGAAATAACGGGCTACAAACATTGGCTATGGGACTAGAAAGACATGTTACCCATGCTTGTAGGTCCCCTCTAACTAACTTCCATCTCACTTCCTACTTCTATTTTCTTCTCTTTTAGAAATAGTGTTTGATTCAT
The DNA here is from genome assembly GCA_015680685.1 of Gnetum montanum. Classification (NCBI taxonomy): domain Eukaryota; kingdom Viridiplantae; phylum Streptophyta; class Gnetopsida; order Gnetales; family Gnetaceae; genus Gnetum; species Gnetum montanum. The sequence goes on from MNCI01021461.1 coordinate 38,182, forward strand.
GGGGATGTTCTTATGCCTTAAGGGGGTAGACTGGTCCTAGAGTATTGATGTGAAGTCATTAAAAGCGGTTGGTTTTAATTTGGATTAAGGATGGATGTTATCAAGTTATCTTAATCACAAAATCCTCAAGGAACTTCATGTGACCATGATATGGGACTCCATTTAATTCTTCACCACATCCACCTATGCTTCCCATAACTCACCTCACTACTATTTTTCATGTCTTGTTTGATGTCTTAGTTTGATGTGTCAAAATTCTTAGATAGTTTCTTATGGGATACCATTTTTCATGTCTTGTTTGATGTGTTAAAATTCTTAGATAGTTTCTTATGGGATACCATTTTTCATGTCTTGTTTGATGTGTTAAAATTCTTAGATAGTTTCTTATGGGATACCATTTTTCATGTCTTGTTTGTGTTGAGATCAACCTCACCCATGCTAGGCATAGGGCCTTGTTTGAATGAGTTTAATTTTTTAAAATAAAAAATAAAAATATAAAATTAAAAAATTAAAAATAGAGCACCATGAGCTTGCACATGGCCATTGTCCATGTGCTGGTGGGCTTCGTTGGCCCATAAAAAAAAACAGATTTTAAAATGTTGATCAAACATCCACCCATGACTTATGACCCATGATGATTATCTTGTTTTGTTTTTCTTTTCTTTTTGCAGCGATATGAGGAAAAAGGAAAAAATAATTTACGGCAAAGGTGGCTAGCAAGTTAGGGTTAGGGTTTTTCTCTCGCCCGGGCCACTACTTGGAGGGGGGATCACAGGCCTTATGCGATTGATAGGGCCGGCTAGCTCTGAAATTTGGTTATGATATTTTTACTGTTGCATTGAAGCTCTCTGTTGTCCATAGAGCTTTGAATTCTTTCGAGAGCTGAGTTTTCTCTCTGTGCACGAGTGCATGCATTTTGGTGTTCTCATCATCAGGTGTCTACTAAGTTGTGCAAATTAAAGCCGTCTTACCTTATAGAATAGAGTGGATGTAGAACAACAGGCTCTTTCTCTTTGGATCAGCGATGATAATCTAGCGAACGCTCTGTCAACCTTCTCTCTCGACGCCACCAGGAGCACACAAGATGAACTTTGATTTAATTTGAATTTTGTTTCGTATTGTACTCAAAATTTGCACAAATATCTAATTTTGATTTTTAATTATTTTACTATGTTTTCCAAGATATAATAGAACTTTCCTAAAATTAAGTTTAAGTTTTTAATATTTTGCTTAAAAATATTATTATTATCGTTTTGTCACATAGCCCTTTCCAGCTAAGACTATTCCCGGGTTTCTGTACCCATACGGGAGGCGCCCTAGGCAATAGTTTCCTAAAACGAGATTTCACAGGTGTTGGCGGCGTGTCCAAAATTTACACATCAACACCTTTTGGCGCTAAAAGGAGGGCAGTTTCTAAACCTTTTCTTTATGTTTCTTTTTCTTTTAAAAAAATTATCATATTTTTTTATTACTGTCTATTTAATTTTTGCCTCCCGATTTTCAGTTTTATTGCTCTATTTTAGTTTCATTTTCAAATCTCCAATTATATTTTAGCAATCCTTTTAAATTGTTTTTCTGAGATTTAATTTAGGTGATTTAAATTATTTTACTTTTTATTTACTTTTCCAAAATTTTACAATTTCAATTTTACTTTTAAAAATTTTAAAAAATAAAAAATATAGTATTCAAATGTTTTTTTATTTTCTTTAATTTTCACAGTTTATTAGCATTTTACATTTCTTGTTATTTTTCATTTTATGAGTGACTTTTCTTACGGAGTATCTCAACAAAGAACTCATACTCCTACCCCTAGTCAACCAGCTACTCGCCAATTTACTTTGAGAAAACAACGAGCTTTACTTTTTCCAAGTTTAATTCCTAAAAAACCTCGGACTAAGATGGCAGCCCATCAACCCCCGGCTCCCTTAGTAAGGAACCCTTTTAACTTTCACAACTACCATGACATACCAAAGTCCCTTCAAAACATAAACTTGTTCTTCGATCCTTCAACCCCTACGAATGATGCACGTCAACACATACAATGTTTTGAAACTTTATTAGGGATCCACAACATTATACATAATGATGTGGCATGCAGAGTGTTCGTAACGACATTTAGGACCAAAGCAACCCAATGGTTCTTAATGCTTCCTGATGCCTCTATCAACACATGGCAAGAATTCAAAAACAAGTTTTTGAATCAATTTGACAAATTTACAAGCCCTGCTATCGCATCAAGCAATTTTACCAGCCTAAGAAAGTTACCCGGGGAAAACGTTAGGGATTATAATCTTAGATTCCTCCATCAACTTGCCTATGTGCCAAATGAGATGCGACCACAACCAGATGGTATTCTCAACTTCTATCTCTCTACCATCGATCCATTCTTTGCTTATGCTATCAAATCTGATCCCAACATAATGGAAATACAAGGTGCAATGTCAAAAGCTGTGGAATTAGAGCAAATAACCCTTATGAACAGCATCCAAACCCAATTTGGGATGATGAGTGTTAGCAACCCGATGCAATCAAACCCACTCCTACCAAGTTTTCAAACATCTAATGTTATGCCTCAAGTTGTTTCTCCTTTTCAATCAACTCCACCTTTAAGTAATTACTCACAAGGCCCCATGTCCACTTCATTCTTACCATCCAACACTGGTCTGAATGATGACGACTCAAAAGCCTTGATTCAATCCATCATAAACCCAAATGGGACATCAAATTCTGTTGAACCACCAACCCAAACTCAAAATCAGATGACCCAAATACTTACTTCACTACAAAAACTATCCAATGAAGTAGTTGAGTTAAAGAGAAACAATAGTAAAAGCCCTATACAACCAGGACAACCAAGTGCATCAATCAATGATGATTATTGTCGTCTTCATAATACGAGGCAACATTCTGAAAAGACTTGTCCTCAATTCATGGCATTGTATGGTGACAATACCCAAGGGCAACAAAATGGAAAAGCCCCTATCATGGTTCTTGATGTACCTCATGAGACAGAAAATGAAGAGGTTTCCTCATTAGAACAAGTCATGGTAGGCGACCCTAACCCACACAACACTCGCTACCGTAAAATCAGTGACATTATGAATGCTACACAACGACAAACTAGAAACAATTTCTATACACCTCCAAACAAAAGAGTTCCTAGTCAAAACAATGGAAACAATCAATCTGGGTCATCCCAAGTAATTGCCCCACAACAACCAAACCCCCCATCTGTACTTAGGAGAGTTCCATCTCAACAAGAAGCCAAAGATGAACATAAGAATTATGATTTGGTTGAGGACTTAAAAAGAGTTAAAGCCAACATTTCGATGTATGACCTCCTACACTTTAACGAAATGAAAGAAGTGATTCGGGATATGGTTCATATACCTGTAGCCCAAAGAGAAAAATCCCCAATTCCCGAAAGGCAAGTTCACTTTGCAGAAAGTCCTAACACGTTATCAGTACAAAACGTGAATAATTCCATGTCTAGCAAAAAGGATCATCCCCCTTTCCTAACCACTTTGATTATTTTAGGAAAGAATGTCCATAACTGTTTAATGGATTCAGGTGCAACTATTAGTGTTATGCCTCTTGACATTTGTAACACCTTAGGAGCACAAATGATACCACAAACTAAAAGTGTGATTCAACTTGATGGATCTAGCGTACCTGTAGTAGGGTTATTAAAAGGAGTAAAAGTACAACTTAAGAAATACCCTACATTTACATGTTATACAGACATCCTAGTAGTTGACATGAAACCCACATATGGTGTGCTCTTATCTAGAACTTTTGGAGCTAAGTTTGGGGGCTTCTTTAGGTCAGATTTCTCAGAATTATTGATCCCAGTTAAAGGAAAATCTGAATATATGATTATACCTAGGGAACCCTTTTATAAGCAAGTGGTAACAACTTTTGATCAACAAACTACGTCTCAAGGAAATCAAAACAACAATCATTTCGTTGGAGTGGTCGAACTAGGACTTGGCGAATATTCCTTAAATGATGATATAGATGAGGCTACATACATAAATCCTTTTGCATACACATGTTCCACTCAATACTATCAAGCTTTTAGAGAATATGAGAAGGTGTATGAAGATATTTTGCCATATCACCAACATGATGGAAAAACCTTTCTTTTTGGTGACCCACCACCACTAGGAAATGATACAGACATAAGTGAGATTTTAACTAATGAAATATTAGAAGATGAACCAAAATTTGATGATGATCACTGTTACCTTGATCAAAGGGCCAATTTTTCAGATTTTACAAACTTGAATACTTGGATATTAAGAGTGGATGGTGCTTCTTCCAAGAAAGGATGTGGAGCTGGAATAATGCTTATACCTCCTGGTGAAGCTCCTATTCTTAAAGCTATTAATTTCACTCAACCAATGACCAACAATATGGTCGAGTATGAAGCACTAATTCACGGGATCAAATTAGCTAAACACTACGATTTGTCCAAACTTAAAATCTATAGTGACTCCCAACTGATAGTGAACCAAGCTAATGGTCTCTTTGACGATAAAGACATCACCATGAAAGCATACAAAGCTTACGTTCTTGAACTTATTAAAGAATTTGAACGTGTAACCATTGAACATGTGCCTAGGGAAGACAATTATATTCCTAATGCACTAGCCTAGATGGCTACCACTTTGGATGTCCCTTTTAAGCATAATGCTTGGGATTCAGAAATCATTATCGAAAAGTTGAAGTCTTATTCTATCCCTGATAATATCTCTTCTTTTCAAGTGTTTGTTGATGATGACCATATTTGTAAGTTCTTATTTTCTAAAGGAGAATTTAATGATCAAGGAGATACATCCAAGGATGTTGTGTTCTTAAATAAGATATCTCTTGAAACTGCAGTTAGAGAAGCTTCATTTGATGATCTATACACCAAGGCCTTGGATTTATCTAAAAACGATAATTGGCAAACGTTAGCTCAAACTGAAACAATTCAAGTTCAAAAGGGAGGAAAATAATACCCTATTAAAATAGGAGCTTGTCTACATCCAGATGAAAGACAAAGCTTTGTTGACCTATTACATGAATTTAATGATGTTCTAACTTGGACGTACAAAGACCTTAGGACTTTCAATCCACTAGTGATGACACATACCATTCTCCTTAGGTCAGAAACAAAACCATTCAGGCAAAAGCTTAGACCTGTGAACCCAAAGATTGAAATCCTTATGAAAGCAGAAATTGATAAACTCCTAGAATCCAAAATAATTTATCCAGTAAGACATTCCTGTTGGATCTCAAACTTAGTACCCGTTAGGAAACGAACTGGTGAGTTAAGGTTATGCATTGATTTTCGTAACCTTAATACTTCTTGCATCAAGGATAATTATCCACTCCCTCTTATGGAGGAGTTATTGCAAATTGTGAATGGTGCTCAAATGTATTCCTTTTTGGATGGGTATTCAGGATATAACCAAATTTTAGTGAATAAGAAGGACCAATATAAGACAGCTTTTACAACAAAGTGGGGAACCTTTCAATTCGCTAAAATGCCATTTGGCCTTATAAATGCTGGCTCTACCTTCCAAAGAGCTATGGACAAAACTTTTGAGGGGCTAATTAGAAAGTGTATTATTATCTACCTTGACGACTTAACTATTTTCTCTAAAGATAGAGGTATGCACCTTAGAGACCTTAGAAATGTTTTTATGAGATGTAGACAATTTGGCATCACCTTGAATGCAAAGAAATCCATCTTTGGTGTTCAAAGTGGTAAATTTCTAGGTCATATAGTGACCAAAGAGGGGATTGCGATTGATCCTGAGCGAGTAAATGCAATTTTAGAAGTACCTTACCCTTTATCCAAGACTGATCTAAGGGCTTTCTTTGGTAAGATTAATTTTGTTAGACGATTTATCCCAATTTATGCTGAATTAGTTAGACCATTGAATGACATGCTTAAGAAAGATAGTAATATGCATTGGACAAATGATAGAAAGAATGTGTTTCTTGCTATTAAAGAAGCAATAATTGATGCACCTATCCTAGCTTCTCCTTGGTATGAAAATGATTTCTACTTATATGCCTTTTCTAGTGATGTTACAGCTACTGCTATCTTAACCCAAGACATAAATGATCAAGGTGAAAGACCCATAGCTTTCATGTCTGCACCTTTAAAGGATGCTGAATTAAGATACTCACTGGTAGAGAAGCAATTGTATGCTGTGATAAAAGCCTTGAAGAAATTCTGCTACTACTTGTTAAACTCAAAAGTCTTCGTCATTGTCCCTGATCCAACCACCATCGCTTTAGCCAAATTACAAGATCCTAGTGAGAAACGCGCTAAGTGGGTTATGAAGCTTCAAGAATTTGATATTCAATGGAAGGTAGCAAAGTTAGTTAGAGGGACTGGTCTTGCTAAACTAATAGCTAAAGCTTCAACCTCGGAAAATTGTGATGCATCCATAGATAAAGAATTAATTCCTCTTCATATATTATCCATCAATGAAGAAAATGATATCCCATTTGCTCCCAATCGGTTGTATGATCCATGGTATGGGGATATCAAGTTTTATTTAACCTTCCATCGTTGTCCCTCAGATTTACCTAGATATAAAAGAAAGCTCTTAATATCAAAATGTTCTAAATTCGCTCTAATAAGTGGTGAATTATTTAGAAAGAAGGGATATACCTTAAGTGTTTGAACCAAGAGCAAGCTAACGATGCTGTAAAACAACTTCATGATGAAGGACATATAGGATACCACACATTAGTTCATAAAATTGTGAGAGCTGGTTATTATTGGCCTACTATGATTAATGATGCTTATAACCCAGTTAAGACATGTGTCCAATGCCAGATATTTAAAGGTAAAGATTCCAAGAGTTCGGCCCCATTACAACCTATAATAGAAATAAGACCATTTGCCCAATGGGCCTTAGATTTTATTGGAGTGATCAATCCTTTATCTACCACCCTACATAAGTTCATTTTGATAGCCACTGATTATTGCACACGTTGGTTAGAGGCAAAAGCAACCAAAATCGCATCATCTCGTGAGGTCATTCGCTTCTTAGAAAGTGATATAATATCCAAATATGGTTATCCTTATGCTTTAGTAGTTGATAATGGGACCGCCTTCATTTCCATAGAGTTTACAAATTGGGCTAGAGACCATAACATCATTGTCAAAGCAGTAACCGAATATTACCCACAAGGTAATGGTTTGGCTGAGTCTTCTAACAAAATTATATTAGATGGGATTAAAAAGTTGGTAGCCCAAAATCCACGAACTTGGCATGAACAGTTAAAATGGGCAGTTTGGGCTGATAGGATTCGTTACAAAGAATCGATCAAGACTACACCATATGATTTAGTGTATGGACAGGAACCCATATTGCTGATTAATTTACAGATCCCTACATATCAATTCTTCTTGGACTACTTACCAACTAACGAGCATCTAATATCACGAGCATGTGACATTCTAAACTTAGAACTTAAAAGGGTTAAAGCAATCAAAAATATGTGTGGTCATCAACAAATTGTCAAGAGATGGTTCGATGAAAAATATGTGGCTAAAAATTTTCAAGTAGGCGATCTAGTCCTTAAGAGAGATAGAGCGTCTGGTCAAACTGGCCCTCAAACTAAGTTTTCAGCTATGTGGTCAGGTCCATTTCAAATTGTAGACATCACTGCTCCAAATGTGTTCAAGATTGCTGATTTGCAAGAATATAGGTTAAATAGGAATTTTAATGCATTTCATTTGAAACATTTCTACTCAGGTACCCCACGTGGGCATCTGGTAGATTCTTAGTTGCATGTTTTCTT
>MNCI01021461.1:46600-64474 GCA_015680685.1 Gnetum montanum
GATATATATTTATAGATCTTAATATTTTAATGGTTGTTTGGATGACCTATGTTGGTGTCTCTTTCGATTATTTGGTTATTTTGATCATGTTTAGAACATTATAGTTTATTTTCAAGTTTGCATTTCTTGTTTCATGTTGTTTTTGTTTTCCCCACCATTTGCATTTTCATTCAAAATTTTCTAGTCCTTGCACTTGCATGCAATCTATAGTTTGGGGGCTAAGTGTTGAGATCAACCTCACTCATGCTAGGCATAGGGCCTTGTTTGAACGAGTTCAATTTTTAAAAATAAAAAATAAAAATATAAAATTAAAAATAAAGCACCATGAGCTTGCACATGGCCATTGTCCATGTGTTGGTGGGCTTCGTTGGCCCATAAAAAAAACATATTTTAAAACATTGATCAAGCATCCACCCATGACTTATGACCCATGATGATTATCTTGTTTTGTTTTTTTTCTTTTTACAGCGATATGAGGAAAAAGGCAAAAATAATTTACGGCAAAGGTGGCTGGCAAGTTAGGGTTAGAGTTTTTCTCTCGCTCGGGCCGCTACTTGGAGGGGGGATCAGAGGCCTTATGCAATTGATAGGGTCAGCTAGCTCTGAAATTTGGTTCTGATATTTTTACTGTTGCATTGAAGCTCTCTGCTGTCCATAGAGCTTCGGATTCTTTCAAGAGCCGGGTTTTCTCTCTGTGCACGAGTGCATGCATTTTGGTGTTCTCATCATCAGGTGTCTACCGAGTTGTGCAAATCAAAGCTGTCTTACCTTATAGAATAGAGCGGATGCAGAACAACAGGCTCTTTCTCTTTGGATCGACGACGATCAGAATCTAGCGAACGCTCTGTCAACCTTCTCTCTCGACGCCACCAGGAGCACACAAGATAAACTTTGATTTAATTTGAATCTCTGTTTCGTATTGTACTCAAAATTTGCACAAATATTTAATTTCGATTTTCAATTATTTTACTATGTTTTCCAAGATATAATAGAACTTTCCTAAAATTAAGTTTAAGTTTTTAATATTTTGCTTAAAAATATTATTATTATCGTTTTGTCACATAGCCCTTTCCAGCTGAGACTATTCTCGGGTTTCCGTACCCATACGGGAGGCGCCCTAGGCAATAGTCTCCTAAAACGAGATTTCACAGGTGTTGGCGGTGTGTCCAAAATTTACGCATCAACAGTTTGATGTGTCAAAATTCTTAAATAGTTTCTTATGGGATACCATTTTTCATGTCTTGTTTGATGTCTTAGTTTGATGTGTCAAAATTCTTAGATAGTTTCTTATGGGATTTAGTCCTTAACTTTCCACAACCATTAATCATCCATGGGATCCACAGATGCTTTGGTTTGAGGGCATGTAAGGGCATTAAGGGCATCAGCTTGCTATGGGGAGGACCCAGTTGCATACTCCTTGGTTGGGCTAGTTAAGTTCTTCATGCCTTAGACATTTTTGTGTTCAAATCATTCATGCTCCATGTCGATTGCATCTAGTTTTGCACTCTTTTAAAAATTTTTCTGCAATCATTCTCCCAAAAAATCTCCTTTTTTGTGAATTATCTAGTCCTCTTCGAGCATTTCTTCATGTTAATGGTCTTTGTGAGTCTATATAGACTCGAATTGCATGCAAAAACTCTTTATTTTTCTTCAAATTTTCAAAAGAAAATTTTTGTCTTTCGGTCACAATAGTGGGATCTCGTCAACACAACCCCTCATGTCGACATGACCTCGTCTATGGAACCCCATCAACACAGCCATAAAAATCTATAAATATAGTGCAACACTTTGAAAAGTTTTTCCATTTTCTTCCAAACAGTGAAGGATTTTTTGCAATTTTTAAAGCTTAGAACCTTCTAGAACCCATAACTTTCACATTGCTTGTCCGATTAACCTTATTCTTCATTCCTGCAACTATCGAAGGTGGGCTCTACGTTGTGGGGGCCACAAACTTTAGGTTTCTTATGAAAAATTTTAAAAAAAATTTCTAACTCCCACAAGGTTTAACTAATAAAATAATATTAAAATCACCAATTAATGAGCATTAAACCTTTTCCAACAAACCCTGGTATCCATTTGATTAAAAATAATAATAAAATAACATTAAAATGATTAATTTTTCATGATCACAATTGAGCCAAGTGTAACTAATCCAAGAGACAAGGTAGTTAAATGTTCTAAGTTACACATCAAATACTAATCCTTGGTCATATTGTGATTACAAATGACACCTAGACCTAAGCATTCGTGGGAAGCAAAACTGTTCCAACTAAGGAACAAGCAGCCTGGAACTGGAAGAGGCTAGGAAGTTGAGCTGTCCTAGAAGTAGGTAGTTGAGACACATGCAATGTGACCTCTTCGAGAGGACCCTGAAGTGAAATATGTTCATTAGATTTTGGAAGCTAAAATAGAGTAGTTCCACCAGGATGAGACACTTGAAGTAAGACCGAACCTTGAGGTCCCTTTGACAAAGGTCTACTTAAGGAAAATTAGGTCCAAGAAGATTCAAAAAGTGATTCTCCATGAACTCAACTTTGGATCTTTCTTGGACTCTGCCCCAAAAAAATCAAAGCTCAACTTCAAACTTCTTCCATGTGGTCCATTCTCACTTCTAGTGGGGAATGGTACATTGGAGAAACATATCTCTTCTGGAATAACAAGTAGGACAATGCCATAGTGAGGATCAAGGATATTTCTATGTCCTACTCAATAAAGGCCATTTCTAAGGCCCTTGGGTTGTCGAAAACTAGGGCAACCTTGGCAGAAATTTCAACGCAAGTAAACCTAGAGGTTAAAATGAAGTAGGTTCAGTGGTGCGACGGAGTTGACTGTAAAGAGTACGGTGCACTCACAATAGCATAGCATGCATATTTCAAGATAACATCCTACCACCTCAAGTTGGCGATGAAGCCCAACAATGTGATAGTCTTCTTTGCCTATGCATGTGCCACTTTGAGTGGGAAATTTCTTGTCAACCTTCCGCAGCTAATCTATTTGGAGATAGAGAATGGATTCAAAGAAAATGAATGTGGAAGGAAGATACTCCCCTTTTCATGCCTCATCCAAAAATTATGCAAAAGGGGAAGAATCGCCTGCTACGCCAATGACAAGATTAGACATGTTCTTGTCATCTCTTGGATGGAAATGATGAAGGATAAAGTACCTACCAATGTGCTGGAAGAGGAACAACAACCACCACCATCCACTCATGAACAATCAACATCGGAGTCCTATGCTGCCATTAAGTGCATGCATGAACTCTGTGAGCAACTCCTGCAGTAGTAGTAGGTAGGACTAAGTGGTGGTGAATGCTTTATCTATAGGCCAACATTGAGTCATCTTAATGAGTTGGCACGATCAATGAGTAGGATGGAGGGTTCAGTGCCAATGCTTCCTTCTCAAAGAATGCAAGTACCCACAAGATTGAATCTTAGTGCCTAAGAGGAAATGATGTTCCTCTCTCAACAATAACAATTCATAGAAATCTTTAGGAATGCCATTACCTTTTTGGTGCACTTGGAGGATGAGGGGGCAACTATTCTGGTGATGTGATACCACTAGTAGGAAACGATGATAGAGGTGGTTATTAATAGAATAGCCAATGCACTCAATGCCCTTGCGGCATTTGTACCAGATGTTGCTGCACTTAGAGACATCCAGGTGTTCTTAGGAGTAGTAAGTGAAAAATTTAGTAGAGCCTAGAATGAGGAGTTGCTGGGCTGATTGGTAGGAATTGGACAACCGATTACAGATATCTTTAATATCTCGAAAACCATTTTAGCAAACTAGTTGGAGCTACTTGAGGCTAGGGGCAAGATTCTCACTGCCAATGCCCAACTTAAGGTAGCCACATAGCAGAATTGGCAATTGGTTGCTAAGGTTGTAGAATTGAAAGCCCACTTCATTGATCCCACTATACTCAGCTAGAACATAGCATGAGATGAAGCTTTTCAATAGTTTTAGGAAAAACTTCAGGAGGCTGAGTATGTGAAGGAGTTCACAATCTTCGATCAGTCCTTAGTAGATGCCATTGCACACAAAATTCAAAAGGACTCGTCGAAGGTTTACTAGGAGAATGTCAAGTTGACCCAGGAGAACCATTGTCTATGAAATGTCAAGATGCAAAAGGATCAAATGGAAAAATTCATCCGACAACAGCAAGAGCAGCTTGCCAGGGTGAAGACTAAAGGAGGTTGGCTTCAGAAAATAAAAATCTCTTGATGGAGGAGGTGTGTGCCCTTCACTAGAAGTTGGTAATTGAAATCACTGCATGGAAAAAAGAGGCCCTCAAATTTGAAAGGATTAAGAACCATTACAGGGATCAAGTTGACTTGCAAAAGGAGATAAACAAAAACATATCCAACTAGCGAAGACGAAGGTGAATGAGGCCATCTTGTAGCTCCAACAAGGAGGTGATGTCTAGTAGTCCATCTTTGATGGACTAAATGAGTACAACAAAGTTGAAATCTACCTTAAGAAGATGCAGATCGAGGAGATGATAGAGTACATGGAGCTTACCAACCTCTATTCCTTAAACCTAGCAATGCTAACTGTCGAAAGACCGATGTCAAAATTGGAAAACTAAGTGGTCAACTCATACCTTCTGTACAAGGTAGAGTTCAAGTATCATAAAGAAACAAAATAGAAGCTGGAAATAGCCAATGTTGAACTCGAGGTTCTCAAGGCAAAGTTCGCTAATTAAAGATTAATAGTAGAGAACTTGGCTAAAAGAATGAATGACTACTAGGAGTTGCAAAATGCAATGAGAGTGTTTGACTTTGAACATAAACAATTTGTTGTCTAGTTTGTCAACGTCAAGGAGTTGTTCCCTACAATGCCTTGTCCTTGGGATGTTCCCATACCAAACCACATTAGTGATGATGCATAGACCATTTATGATCCCAAGAGTAAGGAGGAGAAAATAAAAGCATTGCTGGATGCTTTTTGTCTTTTGCTAGAAGTTGCAGTTGTAACTAGACAGCCACAGCCACAACTGTGTGCACTAGAGGTAGAAGAAGGTACTTCAGAACCTCAGGAACCTCCACTGCCTATGACTATTTGATTTTCTTTTCATCTTCAAGCCACCAGAGGAGTTGTGTTGTCAATTTTTGTTATGGTGTTCAATTGTGTTTTCATGAACACCAAATTTTGTAATGATTGTAAATCTATACACTTGGGCACTTAGCATTTGTTTGTGTCAATTTGTGTGACAATTAGTTAGTTAATAATCCCATACCTTCCTAAAATTTTGTAAAGAAACTTGTTTCTCCTTTTGTTTACTTGAGGACAAGTTTTCATTTAGTCGTGGGGGTATGATGAGGTATCTTCCTCGAGGTGCGTTAACATAATCTTGTTGACGCAGTGTCTTGTCTTGCCTATAAATATGTGCTCACTAGCCACATTTATGGCATCCATTATTTAGTATCCTAGCAAAGCTCTTACATTTTGTTCGTTCGAAAGTTAGAATATTTTCTAGGTGCCTGTAGTAGGAGTGACAAGTGTACAGATTTTTATTCAAGCACTGATGTACTTAATCACCTCAGTGTGAATGGCAATAAAGATGAGCTTTCTTTATAAACTTTACAGCACTTGGAATTCATTTAATGTCTACTTAATGGATTTATTATTTGAGCAATTTACTTCAATGCATTTGACTAATTAATTAATTAGCAATTAATTAATACACATAAGTATGATCATTTCAAGTATACGTTAACATTTGATAATCCCAATAGCACTTGACGCTTAGTACCCCACTAACGTTGCAACGTGGTTCAAGATGTGTATGGTGAATAAGAACAGATGCTTATGTTAAGACTAGTTAAGATATTAGTTAGTTATTAGATTAATTAAACATTTAATTACATTATTTCTAGCACTTAGGCAATTTAAATAATAAATATAAAATGATAAAAATCATATGCCTCAATTACACTTAACTATACATTTACACTTCACAAGTGAAATTGAGAAGACAACGATCACGTCCGTTAGATTCACTACCTAGACCAAGTGTACTTAGAGAGCTAAAGTCTATGGAATTCGACTAGATCACTTAATGAATGCTGATGATTCGTATGATTGAACATAGGGATTACTTGCTCCTCATCACAATCCAAACCCCAAATTGGATTCATCCTCTACAAACTTGTCAACATAACCCACCAAATCATAGTGAATGCATAATCCTTTTTATTGTTTTTTAGTTGATAGCAAAGAAAATGACGTGACTTTTTGTAGTCTTGACATGACGGGGCCACCTAAAATCAATGACGCTTTCTCCTTAAGATGCATTGTTGTACACACACATTATACCAAACACGGTGCCTATAAAATATCCTCTTTTTAATGAACAAAACATCAGAACCCGTACGCATAAGTGATAACTTCAATTTTTCTTTCTTTTGATTCCACTATGTTCCAAGCAATGATCGCTTTTGAGTTAGCTTAGATTTGTGTCACAATTAGAAAAATGGATCGGAACGTACAAACAAATTCTCGAATGTATTACGTGGAGCACAGCACGTCACATAAAACATGTTTTGAAGAAAAAAGGAAAAAACTCATAGATGTTTAAATAAATTACGCTACTGTCCCATCACAATAGACGAGAAGTATAACTCTTCTGGGAAGGACACTAGTGGTTAAGAAACACACACTAAAAGCCTTTCATTTGGTAGATCCGGAGTCTCTCCAGGACCATTACATATAGAGAATCCTTTGAAATACGAGCCCAGGTCAGATGTAAACCAAAAACTCGGTTAAAAACATCGGTCAAGTGGTCAACATTAGCACTGTACAAATACGATGCCTTCCACGTCATTTGATTCATTACCAAGCGCTAATCACTGGAGCTTCTCTCTTCAAGAATGCAGTTATATCACTGTTGCTATTCCAGTTACCAATGCAGTACGTGAATGACCTGCAAAGGCGTGTATTTGTAATCTAATTATCATTCTAAAAATTAAGTAAAACGCAAACAAATCTAAGCATGCGGCAAATGAATTCTCTGGGGTATGCTGAAAACTTCAACCTTGCTCGTTTCAAGACGTCACAAGTCTTAAGATGTCAACTTCATTACCAGTGTCAATTAAAGCAGGTAAACATTGACTTAGATTGTGAGAGATGTCCCAGAGTGGTGGTTCTCTTGGGCTCTCCCCATGGTTTGGGGGCCATGGAACACTCTGAGGTGCCCTCGGGTGACTCTCAAGTGTTAGAAAACCCACCTCGGCTTGGTGGTACCAAGCTAGCAACAGGACACCCTCTTGTTGCAACTCTTCATTCCCCTCTTTTCCGTGGAGAACTACATGGCCTTGATTCTACTATGGTCGTAGATATGTAGGTAGCCAAGACTGGATAGTTAGACTGGATAGTTTTGGTGCAGTGCCAGGCCACACCTTGTACTAGATCGTGAGGGATTTGGGGGTGAGGCACCTTCCCTTGTAGGTGCATCGTCTCCCCTCCCATCGATGTTGTCTACAAGGTTGTGTGTGCTTGGTCCTCATTTTGGAGTTGGTTACCCTCCATGAGGTGCATTGTCATGTACGTTGAGAAGCTGTGCTTCTACTTGCACTCACTCGTGAGATGCTTGCTTGCTTGAGGCGTATCCCCCAGGTCTTCTGCCCCAGAGCCATTGAATATTTGTGAATTCCTTGGGGTGCCGGACAACGTCAGGGCAACGTTGTTACATAGATCCTGCCTTTTGTGGGTTCAATGAAAACACGTCGGTCGTTGTTAGGTAGAAACAGGATTGCTCAAATCACCCTCCTCCCCACTGCATATTGATGGGATAGAGGCAAATGATGCCGATGATTGTCAATATGAATCAAACATGTCATAGAGGGGAAGGCCACTAACCAGTTTATGCTGAATCGTATATTCATATGCTTGTTTATGACTTTATGTCCCCAAACTCCAGTTAACTGAAATCATTAATACTGTTCTTGAGTGATTCAGATTGAAACTGGCTGAAAAAGAGACGAAAATGGACTCAAACAAACAGAACGATGGCCGACAGTATCATTGCTTAATGGTAAATGACATGCGTTGTGCAACCGGCCACAAGTGTAATGCCTACCAATTGAAGAACTTTTTGATTTTCAACGCTGTATACCAGTAGAGTACATACTTTCCCGAGAGACTCTTTCATGAATATCTCTAGTACATGTTCCTTATTTCCTCGCTTCACCGGCATAAGCTTTAAGAGTGAACAACCGCTGGATCAGCATAGTACGTAAACAGGAACCGTTGCACATAAAATTGAACAGGCAACATTGCTGTCACTACCAAACATTAGAAATCAGCCACATGTATTCCACGTTGAAAACTAAGAACGATAACACACACGTCACTACCAAACATTAGAAATCAGCCACATGTATTCCACGTTGAAAACTAAGAACGATAACACACACATTATCTGGTAGATAAGTCTTTCAGATTTTTTCAACTATGAATCCAACGCTAGATCTACATCTCACTTCCCACAAACCCTCCCTGCATAATTAAATCCTATGTACGGCAGGGTTCTCAGGGTTACAGGTCATCACATAATCAAAGATGGCTTCATTGATACGGGCATGATATGTGGCTGGTGATGGAAAGGAGTGAGCAGGCGAAGCAGGTGAATTCAAAGGTGATGGTATAAGAGGTAGATCGAGAATTAGATCGGGAGTATTAGGCGGAGGCGGAGGGGATGCCATTGGCGATGGTGATAATATAAACAAAACAAAGATGAACTTCAACACGATCGCAGAAATTCAGAAACTGGATCGAGAGTTGAGGAGACCAACTCACTCGGCCCAATAACTCTACTGGATACAGCCGCGTAGCAGGGTATGCAATAGAGGATCTACTTCACTTGAGAAGTAATCAGACTCAATCACTGAGACTGCAACAACACTGTGTATATAAACACACTGCAGATATATTCTTCTTCAAACTGCGATGATTTACAATGGATAGCATATTGCTATATATAGGGCAAACTGGGAGGATGCTTGAGAGGATAAGCTCAAGGTTACATTATTGAGGATTGGGAGGATATACCACACGATAGATAAGATAGCAACACTACATACTTAGTGCTACAATAATGGAGATGAAGTCAAAGAGCTTTTAGAATAGCTTGATGTACGCTACACATTTTAGTGTGCGACCTTTGACATTCAGAACATTGTTGTATGAGACGTGCCATTTCTTCTAACAAGCTAGGCGGTGAATTTGGATCTTCTTGGGCGTCCTCAGCTTCAAGGAGTGGGGGTCATTCTACCTTTTTCTGACAATGTCCTCTTCGGTGAAGAACGGCAAAAAGACTGATCTGATGCCTGCACCTATGATGTCGAGAATAGCTTCTGACTGTTTGACGGAAGTTGTCAATCTATTCTCGACATCAAAGGTGCAGGCATCAGATCAGTCTTTTTGCCGTTCTTCACCGAAGAGGAAATTGTCAAATGGAAGACAGAAGGCCACAATTATGTTCATCTGGGACAGATTGATATAATTGTAAGTCCAAAAATCAATTATGATTTAAATGCTGAATTTTTGGTTACTTTATTAGATAGCAGAATAATTGGGAATGGAATAGATGATGATCCAGAGACAATATGAGAATTATCTAAGATTTGTCAGTTTAGAGGAATATTAAATGCAGATGCTATTTGTTCAGTCCAACCCAACTTTCAGATATTACCTCTGCTTTGCTTTTATGCGTGGAAATACATGGAGTTAGACTACTACCAGGAAGTGTATATGCTGCAATAGGTGCTAGAAATACTTTTCAGCTTTCAAATACTGTATTTATGAATCATAAGCTTAAATGGGGAGTTAAGTTTCCAGTTGGTAGTAAGCATTTGTTAGAATGCGGAAGGTGAATAGAAGCCGAAGGATATGTACAAGGTTTTCCTAGAATTCAGAAGTTTCTTAAAGATCAAGAATTTGCTAAATTCCCAAAACACAAAAAGAGATTTAGTAAATATCCAGTCCAACAGTTTGGTAAGTGCTGTGATTGAATTAGCTGCATTACCTCCAGTTTTGCCATCAGTCAGATATGATGAAAGCAGCAGTAGTAAAAAGAGCAGTCAAGGCAGTAACAACATAGATCCCAAAGGCTCATTATTTATGATGCAATATAAAGAAGTAAAAGGAAAAAGAATCCAGCAAGGCGGCAAATGGCCACCTAAAGCTTCTTTATCACACAACTATTTCTGAAGATAATTTACCAGAAACCAGAGCCGACTGTAGCTATCTGTTAGAATATTCAATAGAGGATAGCCACAATCAGAAGGAAGAAATCCGACAGTGGAATTATTTGCTGCACTGGACAAGTTACTGTAGCCAGAACATGAATCAATTAGAACAGAAATTGCAGAATATCTGGGATCATATGGATCATTATGAGCTAATGGTTAAAGAGAAACGTCCACATCAGCGTCAGAAGAAAAAAGAATTTTTAAGGGAAGTAAAACCCCTTGAAGACAAATTGAAGAAAGGAATAGAGCATAAGGAAGATACAAAAGGAGATCTCAAGTCAGAATTGAAAGAAAAGTTGCAGAGATTAAAGTCAGAAAAGAAATTAAAGAAGCCCGCATCAGATAAATCCGATCAGTCTAGTGAGGAAGAAAAAGGATGCCAAGGAAATATCATGATGGCTTATCCGTTAACTCTTCAACGAATACCTCCAGGATTCATGGCATATCAAGAATTAAATCCAACAGCAGTACCACTAATCAACATTGATTACACTCCACCAAGAGATATCATGCATACTCTCAAAAATTGGGTCGATGATAGCAGCTAGTGCCGCCAATGTTGAAGAAGAAACAGCAATCCGAATTGGAATGAAGAGAACATCAGGAAAAATCCGGTACTGGTGGGATAATTCGACAGAAGATGCTAAGCAACAAGTTATTGACAGTGGGTACGAAGGTTTGTATACCACTTTGAGTACAGAATTTTCAATTGAATTGACTGATTATTTAACTATGAGTGACAAGATGATGCTAAGCCAGAAGAAGCTGTATAGACTTGAAGATTTTGAAGAATATAGTGCAGAATATGCAAGAGAAGTTTATCGTCTGGCACTTCATAGAGATCCGCTCACCAATCATCTTTATCTGGGCTCTTTACCAAGTAAGTTAGGACAACTGGTTATTCATAATGCATTATAGGACACAATACGCATTGCAAATTTATCTCACTGCATAAGTCTCAGGAAGCATTAATTAATACCGGATAAAAGCTTATGAAATCTTTCGATTAGGGGAGAAGCAAACGTAGCAGTAATGCGTGTAACAGACATGCCATATTATAATGGAGCAATTTAGGCCTTGATTCCACATCAGCAAAAGCAGAAAAAGTTTTTTAAGAACTAGCACGTGTTGTTTCGAAACATAAAGTATTTGTCTTCAAATGAACTGTACCGTGGAACCTACCTATTAGGAATGTCTCTTATTCTGAATATAATGATTCACTGATGTTCGATGAATATATTTTTAAGTACCTACTGCACAGATGACTAGTCTTGAGATCAGAAACTCACATTACAGTGAGATGTTCTGTAGATGATATTTCAAATATCACATGTTAAAATTTTGACAATTTAAAAAAAAAATCTTAAACTTATAAAATGGAAATAACTTAGCAATGCAGAGGAAAGAATTTAATCTAACAAACTTTCAAAATTCTAGTCATGAAACATAAAACACAACACAAAATGAGATTTGATACAGAACAACCTCCAAATTCTGCTGGAAAACTCAACGCCAAAGGGTCATCCGAATAACAAGATTCACCTTGGTAGAATATTCTACAGGGCAACATGATTTTTTATTTTATTTTAGGCATTAGGTTACAATTATGGTGTCAAGTACAGCCAGCCATTGAAAAAATCATCCTCACATCCTTCACCTACCTTAACGGGTTAGCCATGTTGATGGGATAAAGGCACTAAAATGATGATGATGTGAACACAAATGGCCAACCGTAATATTTTACTGGAAGATTGGAAATGCTACATGAACCTATAACATGGCTTCAAGCAATTTCTTACGAAAGCACCCACCAACATTTCGGTAACAAACAAGCATATTATTAGGTCAATAAATAGTTATGCTCTTAATGAGATTATCTCAATCTCATAAAGAAACTGAAGTTTGCATAAAAGAACGTAACTAAAATATAATCAATAAGGACAGTAAAAGCCGTACTGTTAGGTAAAGGGTCAAAAGAATTATACACACATCTAGATATTGGCAAATATTAGACTCTACGTACCAACAAAATGTCAAATTTTCCATTTAGAATTTGTTTTCAAAGTAATGCATGAAAGTAATCTTAAAGCTCTACCCTGTCATAACAAAGAAGTCATACGGATTTCATAAAAAATGAAGCCAAAGTAGGTTAGAAGATGGTGAGTTTTCATTAAACCATCTAGTGCTCATACGGATTTCATAAAAAATGAAGCTAAAGTAGGTTAGAAGATGATGAGTTTTCATTAAACCATCTAGTGCTCACACGGATTTCATAAAAAATGAAGCCAAAGTAGGTTAAAAGATGGTGAGCTTTCATTAAACCGTCTAGTGCTCATATACTACAAGTCTGAAATCACCGAAAAAAATTATAGTACGTTATATAAGGTCAGCAACATTTGAAGGCAGCTCCTCAATAGCAACATTATAGAATCTCTGAATGTCTTGCAACATTCTTTCATCATCGCGTGTAATAAAATTGATTGCAAGACCCTTTCTTCCAAAACGACCGCCCCTACCAATTCTATGTAGATAGTTTTCAGGTTGTGTTGGAAGATCATAATTGATAACTAGAGAGACTTGCTGAACATCAATTCCTCGAGCCAGAAGATCAGTAGTAATTAGCACTTGGGATGATCCAGACCGAAATTCTCTCATTATAACATCTCTGGTATTCTGATCCATATCCCCATGAGTGGCAGACACTGTGAAATCTCGAGCCCTCATCTTATCAGTAAGCCAATCAACCTTTCGTCTTGTATTCAGAAAAATAACACTCTGCGTGATGGCTAGAGTCTCATACAGATCACATAGGGTATCTAACTTCCATTCCTGTTTATCAACATTGACATAGAACTGCTTAATACCCTCTAAAGTCAATTCATCTCTTTTAACAAGAATGCTGACAGGCTTATTCATAAACTTTCGAGTAATCTCAAGGGCTTCGGGTGGCATTGTTGCTGAAAAAAGTCCAACCTGAATATTGGAAGGCAGAAGCTGAAATATGTCATATATCTGTCACAAGAAAATCAGCGCAAGTCATCCCGATAGTTCTCATGCATGAAATTCCAAAGTAGAAGTGGCAAAAGGCCTACTTAGAACCAAAACGGCAGATGGCTTGGTAAATTGGTCAATACTGTGAATCCTATTATTGAAGACTAGGGAGAGAACAAATAAATCGAATACAAAAACATTAGCAGGATAAAAAATGTCCATATAGCGCACGTGTGATAGTGGGAAGGAAAACAACTAGATTAATGATACACAACATTATGGACGTGTATATTTAAAATGAGTCTCATATATCTGATGCTCAATCACCTATATCACATACGATTGAATGAGCAGTAGCTCACATATACCCATAGGACATGCAAGATGAAAGATATTATTTGACATCCCATCTACCTTGGCGTGCAAGTCTTCTGTTTCAAGAAATCATCATTTCTTCTTTCAAGCACCCTATTTCAACAACCCAATTCTTAATAACTACTTCTGTACAAGACTCCGGCCCATGAAAATGCTAACATACGTGAAATTCTATGAATTAGAACAGGTTAATACTGTTTTGCATGTAACTGCTCAGGAGATAAGCTTCACTGCCAAACATTGTCCGGAACCAAATCTAGTTTATATTTCTCAAACGGAATGCATGTTAAAAGGCATAGCAGTTTACCGTTAAAGTTATGACTACGAACACTATTTTCTTATCTTGGGCAACTCCTCTGTTTTGGAGGGTGGATACAATGTAAGTTTCAATGGTCTAAAGGGCTTTTGAAAAAGTTTGGCTGTTACGAAAAATTAGTTAAAAACCAAAACCAATATTGTCTTCCTTTAACTTACATATAATCTAATCGGTTTTCAAAAATTTTGACCCAAAGATATTACGGTATATTTTCTAAAGTAAAATGAAATGCACATATCTAATGTGTGTAGTTATCTCCATTTAAGCCAGTTGCTATTAATGGAAAGTTTGCCACAAGTTAATATAATACAGTTAGTCATCTTGACTATTGTCTCCAATTGCTATACGATCTGTCCAGAGTCCTTAGGAATATTAACTAATTTTCTGCTCTCAGAAAAAGAATCAATAAAAGTTATAATTATTGCTCTCGCACTGCCTAAAGACGAAGACGAAGAAGAACAAGAATAAGAAGAAAAAATTTCTCACCTGATCTTTGAAACCTCTGGAAAGCATTTCATCAGCTTCATCAAGCACAAAGATCTTGATATAGTCTGGACGAAGGGACTTCCTACGAAGCATATCAAATACACGACCAGGCGTACCAACCACAACATGAACTCCACTCATAAGAATGCGCTGATCTTCTCGAACACTGGTGCCTCCAACACAAGCATGGACTCTAACTTGCAAGTAGTCTCCAAGGGCCCGCACAACCTTCTCAATTTGCTGGGCTAGCTCTCGAGTAGGTGCAAGCACTAATGCCTGGCATTCAACCAAATTATAATCGAGCTGTTGCAAAATTCCAGAACAGAATGTCGCCGTTTTCCCTGTTCCGGACTGTGCTTGCAGAATAACATCAAGACCTTTGCAGAAAGGTACAATACCTCTTTGCTGAATCGCAGAGGGCTTCTCAAAACCTTTTGAAGTAGGAAAAACATATCAAAATTTAATAAGTCAACTGACTAAATACCAATATAATTACTGATGTCATGACTAGCATTGCAAACACTGCAGAGTCACACGGCGCACAGCTCTATCATAGTACAAAAGAATTAAATGTAAAAATTCAAAATAATTTAAGACATTAGATGCCCCTTACTCCTACCCCATCTTAGCTACAGAAACTGAATCTGCAAGAAAAACACAAACGCCCATAACGGACTTACTGGGTCACCTTCTTCAACAAATAATTTTCAGCATAGCCGAGACAAAGTTTGCATGAATAAAAGTATTTATAATCATTATTAGGCACAGAGAATACATAATTGTTTGGTTTTTATACTGTAGCTACTTTGAACTTTGCATGTGCTTTGTATAGAATTGGAACAGAGCCTCATCATCAATATACCAAAAATTGCCCAAAAAACAACATACATATGCAGGTAACTTGACAAATCCAGGAAGAAAACAAGATTACCGTAAGCATAGATGCCTCTGAGAAGATTTTCTCGTAGGCCCATGGAATCCAAGGTTTCGTACACTTCATCATACGCGGAGTCCAGTTGATCATCGCCACCTTCTCCTGCGAGGCTGATTATTGTAAACCCCAGCCACTGCCATGTCAATTTCAAGAAGCAAAAGCTAGGCATAGACGGAATTATCGTACAGAAATCAAAAAAATCTGCAGCCAACCCAAACAGCTTACATTTGACTTATTCGAGCATCGTACTGACGAGCATCATAAGCGCTGCCTTCGACCGCCATTGAGAAAGAATAGCATTTGACAACAACAAAGCCCAGAGAAACAGAGAAACAGACAAGGAATGTGGCAAGGAATAAAAATAAGCAAAGTTTAAGAGAACACAGAGGTAGAGCTGCAACAACAATAAGTGAAGACAAGTCTCAGAGGGAATCAGCCATGGAGTTCCCAGAGGAATCGAAATTTGCAACCGGTGGTTGTAGCGGTGGCGACGTGTGACCGTTTGGTGCCGGTGACAAAAGCAGTTTCGGCATGGCATATCTACCGCCCTCTGTATACTTTTTTGGACGACTCGGTCCATGATACCGTTGCTAGTCCGTGAAGTAAGTACCCGGGCGACTGCTTCTCTGTGGGTTATCCTAAAATCTATGACTGGATCTTTGGGTTACTGCGGATTTTGTATGTTTGTGTCAATCCTGTGACGCAAGCACCGAACGTTTCGGACCTTGCTTCCGGTGTGGTGACGTCCGTTTCGTTTTAGAAAGGACAAGGTTACCGTTGTTCCTATTAGGCAATTACAAAGCTTATGATATGGTTGCTGAAGGCATGGGTATGTTCTGATGTGAATTTTTTATTGATATACATGGATAATGTGTTATCATGATCATGGATGTGTTTCATGTTAACATAAATGCATGCTCATGCTGATGATGATGGATTGCAACTTGCATATGCTTGCATCTTCTTTAAAATGTGAGGTAGTGAGACTAGCACCTTCACGTAATTCCAACTAGAAGGCAACTAGACCTTTCGGTAGGGAACAACTGCTTGTAATTTGATGCTACTAGAAAGAAAATGGTCATTTGAAAGGCTAAAGATCATCCAAAAGGCATTAAGAGTTTTCAATTGTGAATAATTGCTTAGAGATTGTGGCTTCCGAAAGGTAGAGAGTCATCTAGTTACAAGGTCTAGGTAAACTACAAGCACGTGCTACTAGCACTGTCCTACAGTCCCTACTAGCAGGCACTCCAACCTTTCAAAAGGGTACATTTCTTCAAGATCATGGCTACTGAAAGGTAGAGGGTCATTTGGTTGCAAATTATAGCTAAACGGTGAGGTAGTGTGACTAGCACCCTCCCGCAATCTCAATCAAAAGGCACTTAGACCTTCTGAAAGGGAATTGCTAGTAATTTGATATTATTGAAAGGAAGAGGGTCATCCAAAATGCATTAAGACTATTCGATTGCGAATAATTGCTTGGAGATTGTGGTTGGTGGAAGGCAGAGGATCATTCGGTTGCAAATTCTAGTTGAATTGTGAAGAAGTATGATGAGCAGTGGGTATTCCTTATGCCAAACCATACGAATCATAAGCATTCATACACGATTTGGTTGAATTCCATCGATGGAACTAGTTGTGGCATTTAGATTGTTATGTCTTGACTGCAGTTCGTTGTCTTCCCACTTGGACTAGTAGTAGCTTTGTCATGTATGGTTTGGTCCAAAGCGAGGCATATGATAATTGATGTTATTGTGGCCTTATGTTACTTTTAACGATAATAGAGAAATTAATTATTTAATCTAATTAACAATGGAAAGTAAAGTCTAAACTAGCCTATGTGTAATGAGTATCTGTCCTTAACCTTCTGTACACATCTTGGACTTCATGCATGATGAAAGCAGTTACTCTAGTAGGTTATTCTAATTATTAGAGCAGTTACTCTAGCGGTTTATTCTAATTATTAGAGCAGTTACTCTAGCGGTTTATTCTACTTATTAGAGCAGTTACTCTAGCGGTTTATTCTAATTATTAGAGTAGTTGCTCCCAAGCCTATAAATACAGTGCCTAGGCGCACAATTGGGAAGAAGTCTTTTAGCAGTGAAGTAGTGAAACTCTTATAGTCTGTTTGAAAGTTAAAGTATTTTCCAAGTGGCTGCAGTAGGAGGTCAAAGTGTGGACGGATCTTTATTCCAGCATTGTGTACATGAGCACACATTGTGTACGACAATAAAGATGAGCTCTTTGATTCATCCTTGCAGCACTTGAGATTTGTTTTCTTACGCATTTATTTTATTTTATTTTCTCATGCATTTATTTTATTTTATGCACTTTACATTTATGTTATTAGCGTAGCAATTCATTTTGATCAATTAAGCAAATCGTTAAATTACACTCAGTACGATCACTTCAAGCATACGTGTAACGTTTGGTAACCTAGTAACGATTAGCGTTTGGTAATCCCAGTAGTGTTGCACTGGTTCAAGATGTGTACGGCAAATGAGAACGAATGCTGGTGTTAGGAT